>JZRO01000707.1:0-20673 GCA_000963465.1 Blastocystis sp. subtype 9
ACTCACGAACAATTGGCATTATCGACTGACACATCGGGATGATTGATTGCGATTATGTTCTCTCCATCCACAAGGATACAGCCACAAAAAGCATTCTCACAATTGTGATCCTACAACTCATTCCTGCCTCCAACTCTTACCCTAGAAGTACTAAATATGGTAATCACTTTCGCTCCTTTCCTTACAGAGACTCCACTCGCTGTGGGTTCATGTGCTCGCAGGATGTGTGACAGTCCATTCACCCGGATGAACTCCTCCACCGCTTTCTGGCCATAGCAAACTACTCCAGGACCTCGTTCTCCCCTTCCGAATCCGTTCTGATCAAGATAGGCTTCCTGCTGGTTGTGAGCAGGATCTGACCACAAGAGGTCTGTCACAAGCTGTTTCAACTCGAGACTCTCTTGTGGAGTCGCGGTGGGAACCAGTTCGTAGGGCGCTGGAATCAAGTCAATAGTGTTGATCGACGCGCACTGCTGTCCTTCCATCGGTCGAGGAATGCCCCCATGAACGCAGAAAATGACATCATCGATGGTGGCTGCCATCGGGAGATAATCGAAGACCTTGTTTGCACGACTCCAGATCTCAAGAGCGATCTCTTCTGGAAACCGCGCACGAAGCTGTCCCAGAAAGCATTTGGTGCCGTAAAAACTGTCGCATCCCTAGGAGAGAGAGAGCGGAATTGAGTACATTGACAGCCTTCACCTCGTGGTTGCCGCGAAGCAGATACACCTTTTCTGGGAGCATGATTTTCTGAGCGAATAAATAAGCAAGCAGTTCAAGACCAAACATGCCTCGATCTACGTAGTCTCCGAGGAAGAGGAATGTTCCCGGAGTCAAATGCATTCCCAAAGGCCACATCGTTTTGGCGAAGGTGAGGAGATCGGTCATGTTTCCGTGGAAGTCTCCAAACACGTAGGCAGGAGATCGCAAGCGAAGTAGACGTGGTTCTGAAGAAAGGATGTTACCTAGTTGTGAGGCGTGAGACAACAGCTTACACATTTCATCACACTGATACAAAAACTGGGTTACGAAACCCATTGTGGAGAAAAACGGATCAGGAAGTGGAACAGAACACTTTTGAATTATTTCTTCTAGATAATAATAATCAATTTGCTCGTTTGACTGAATAATCGTCTGAGACATCATACTTGCAGAGCTAGAATTAATATCGAAATCAGTCCACTACCGAATAAGTTGTCGCTTTGCCAGTTTATCTTTATAAAATGTGTACAATGTTGGCGCGATCGTAAAATTCTTCTTGGCTTTTCTTTCAGACTCTTCGCGTCTCCCCAATTCCATCCGAAGCTCAATGATTTCGTTCATCATAGTCTGGCAGTTAGGGCATGTAATTGTAGGCTTGGTAAAGCAGAAGTCCATGTCATGTTCTGAATCAGGAGCAATTTCTTCGTTACTTCGCAGATCCATGAACTAGAGATATAGTTGCTAATAAATGGTATATTGAACACTAAGTGAGAAATGAAATGAGAGTCATGACCTCAATTGATTGCGTGATCTGATTGGCGCACCAGTCGTCAAGTATCATTTCAAAAAAACAGGTCAATCCAACACGATATGAGTCGATATCACTTCATTAATATGTTCATCGAGTTCTGGAGGGATCACTGTTCCAGTCTCGAGTAGAACCTTGAGAGCATATTGCAGATCGTCCGCCTCTTTTTGTAGGATCTTCATTTTCTTCTTCGTTTCCTCGCGCTCCCTCAGTCTAGAGATGACAGATCATCCGAGGACGGTACAGTTCCTCCACACTATCCGTCTGTTTCCTATTTCGTTCCTGCATGTACAGCTCTGTGATTCGCTGATATTCCGACGAGAAGAAGGTCAGCTTTTCGTTCAGTGCGTCTAGCTGGTTCCTCAGCTTCTCCTGCTCTCTCTCCACCGACTGTGCGTCAGCGACGACCGAGCTGTCGGGAGTGACAGTGGCGCTGTCTATGGTCCTGTGCTTCCTGGCGAAAGACTGGACTTTGAACTGGATTTCGCGACTCGCTGCGATCATGCGCTGCAGGGCTGTTTTGTGCGGCTGGAGGACGTGCAAAGGCACTCCCGACTTCTCCACGTCGTTGTACAGCAGCGTCAGACGGTTGGAGAGCGAGTTGAGAAGCAACAGCTGCTGCTGCGTCAGCTTGATTGGGTAATTGTGAAGATCGGTTTGGGAGAGCAGTTTGTCATCGTCGATATTCAGGGAGTAAGAATCGGCAGGAGAGGCAGGAGCACTTCCATCTTCCAGCTCGACAGCGTCTGTATCGTCCACAAAGATACTGCTTACAATATTTTCGAGAAGAGTATCATTTGTTACGAGATCGAGCTCTGGTGCTGCTTCAAACTCTTGTTCAGGTCTATTAGTTAGCTGAGTCCAAAGCCAATACATAGACAAGATAGGAGTATGATTTTCCAAGATATTTATTCCCTCAGGAGAGAGGTGGAGCACTCCTTCGCCAAAGTAGAGATGGCAATGCATTTCCTGCGTACCAGAATGTTCTTTTTGCCATAAGCGAAAGATAGATAACCCTTTTTGTACTTCTGGATCATGTTTGAGATATTTGAACGTATACTTCGGGATAAAATATTCCCCCATCTATATATCTATCGGAAATACAACGCCTAGTGTTTCTTAGATTCCTAGGATATCCAATACTCCCATCAATGATGATAATAAGAGAATAGCTTTCCCGCGGTATATTGTATTTTTTTGTTTTCCCATATTCAATGTTAGTTGGAGCTTTAATTGCTTTTATCTGTAGGAGTACTTTTCTGTCGTTAGTGTATAGATTTTTCTGTGGCTTGTAGCCATGGAGTAATTTATTATGGAGGTCCTTATGACTTCGTGTCAAGTATTGACTATGTGGAGATTAGCCCGCAAAATGGCAATTTCACTGACTGCTCTGTGTTAAGTGAGTTGCCACCAGGCTTGGAAATGAATAATAAGACCTGTTCCATATTTGGAATTCCTCATGGTATTGTTACCGATTTAGAGGTGTCTGTTGTGTCATTATCTCCTTTGGAGTCAAGAGGTAAGTTTCGGTTAACCGTTCGTTCTTGTGAAAGTAATGCTTTTGAAATATTACGGACGTATGGTCCTTCTAGCGTGGTTTTCGAATTGTTTACTGTTGTTGACGATATTTCACACGAAACTCTGGTGAATGTGACCCTAAATACGCCTAAAAAGGGTGGAGAAGTGGTTAGTTATCGTTTTTGCTCTTCAACGCAACAACTGCGAATCACCCTCGGTTCGTCCGTGTATGAAGAGTGGTACACAGGCTCCAAGTTAGAAGTGTATGGCCTATCATACGACAGTAAGAAGGACCTTTTGTTGGGTTGCCATATGGACACTTTAGCAGGTCTTCCAACAGTGTATCTAGTGAATGTGGGTTATTCAGTCCGTCCTCGTGGAGAGTGGTTCTACTGGATGGACAGTCTTCCTAACAACTGGGAGTCTTCGTACTCTATTTCCTGGAACAGTAGTCATGCAGATGCTTTTCCTTCCTCCAACAACCAAATTCAGTTATATAAGCAAGTTTTTTATAACAAGGATAGTCGTTATGGTACCTATGAAATCAATCTTCGCTATCAGTGTGGATGTGTGGTGTATGTAAATGGAGTAGAAGTGTATCGTCAACACCTTCCTTCAGGTTCAGTCACAAATGACACCTTGGCAACTCATTGCTTCCCTACTCTTGCTTATCATTCTATTATTCTACCCACTGCACTTCAGGTCAATAATACATGGCATTCGTTGTTTAACGCAGATCGCAATCTGATCGCTATTGCACTTATCAGTGATTCGTCATCTCCTTGCGCGAGTGATTTTGACGCATCATTTCGTTTTACTGGCTTGGACTCTCAGTATCGAAGTTTCAGTCTCTCTTCGTTTGCTGATGGTTTTGATGGTCCTTCAGATGCTGCTACGGATTGGAATCATGAGACATTTCTCTCTTGTGAAACTTCTTGCTCTCCAAATGCATCAGTTGTATTATCGTTCCCTGCCTATCGTGAAGAATTCATCACAACAGTTGACATCATTTCATCTCTTTCTTTTGTTGTTTCAGGCCCTCTGGCTCTTCAGTTTGAAGCTCGCACATCGTCCTTTTCGAATTGGATTCCTCTTCTTTACATACCTTCTATTCAGTGGGGAGTTTCTACAAGAAAGATCCGGTTTTGGGTCCATGGTTCTCAACCCTTTCAGCAATATCGTATCACGAATCTAACCACAATCCCGGGAATGCGAATAACGGAAATACTGCTATCTAGCGAGCAAATGGATCGAATGGTTCCTCCCTTTTCTTTCTCCCCAGTAACAATGCCTATCTTCACAAGTATTGAATCTGTGTTCCCTTCTTCTCCTCATTACTTTAATTTCTCTGTCACTCCCGATCTTCCGCAAGGACTTCATATAAATCCTATGACAGGCGAGATTTCTGGAGTTCCCGAAGTTGAGGTGAATTCTAAATTCTCAATCACAGCAACTCGATTCGATGGAAAGCTGTGCACAACTGATTTCTCTCTAACAGTACTACCTTGTCAGAACGATCACTCGCTATATCAATTACATCTTTTAACAGATCATCATATCTCGGCTTCTTTCTGGGAATTAATTGAAGGATTGTCCTTGGATGGTCATGTAATCGAGGAAGAAACGATTTCTCGTGAGCAGGCTCATAACGAGACCTTCTTGTTTTGCTTATCGCAAGGTTTCTACACTTTTCTCTTTGTAGAATCTTCAGGAAGTGGGTGGACTGTGCCAGCTGGTTATTCTCTCACTACCAACCAAGGAAACTTTGTCGTAGCTACTGGAACTCTACCGCGTGTCTATCCAGACCCAGAATCAAACTGTACGTTCTCCTTCCAAGCTTATCAACCAATCCAACCTCGCACTTCATTGTGGCATCTTTGTATGGATAATCAGGAAGGAGAGGACTGGACCTCCTTATCTTTCGATGATTATCAGTGGGATGAAGTGCATACAGATATCATCTCTACACTGCAGCTTTCGAATCCAACCATTTATCTGCGTCGTCGTTTCGTGAGAGACGACATGAATTTGTATTCTACTATGCGAGTACAGATGCGCTTTGCAGGAGGAATCATTGTATATTTCAACGGAAACATTGTCTACAGACTCAATCTTCCTGAAAATGCTGCTTACTCTGATTATGCCACAGAAGATCACGATGTCTCTTCTTTGGTCCAATTCACCATCCCTCTTCGAGCAATGTGTGCAAAGGATGGAGAGAATATTCTGGCTGCAGAAGTCCATATGGCGGAGACTTCGGCAGCGTTGCCTCAGCCATTTGACTTTGACTGTATCGCAATCCTTGATCCTGCTGAAGCTGCTGTTGTTTCCACATCCTATGAACGAATTGACGGTTCTGCTCCTTTGCGCGGTCATGTAACCAATTTATTAGATATGGACATAACAACTCTTTATAGACCTCCTTTCGAAGTTGGAACCTATTGGGAATGGACTTTCCAAAATCAGGCCAAAACTATTTTTAACGAGTATTGGATAACCGCGGGAAATCGTGTTCAGAATTTCACATGGAACTTATATGGACGTTTCGATGAGACGGAAAAATGGATTCTTATTGATTCGCAAAGGAATCTCTCTCTCTTTGATCGAATGCCTCGAAAGCTGATGCTTCCTCAAGGAGTTGCAGGTTTCAAATCAATTCGTTTTGAAGTGGCAGGAGATGTTAATGTTTCTGTGTTCCAATTAATGGAATTTTTCTTGGTGTACCAATTCCCCCAGGATTCTTACTTCTGTTCGACAGAGGGAGACTTCATTGCAGTAGAAGATGGATCGGTGAGCTATTCCTCATGTCCCACAGGATATTCCGGCGTTTCTTCTCGAAAGTGTGAAGACCAGGAATGGCAGGACATTGATTTGTCGGAATGTTACATTCTGCCACCATCTTCGTTTGGGTTTGATCAGCAAGTAATTCGATTCCCGTCAAAAAGTGCTCAATCTTTTGCTTCGCATGTAGAGGGAATTGTCGATCATTATGAGGTGGAACCTGATCTCCCTACGGGTCTGCATCTTTCTTCCAAAGGTGTGTTGAAGGGTCGTGTGAACTTTGCAGTGCCTCGTACGAACTATACGATCTATGCCGTTAATGACGCAGGGACAGCAGAGACGGTAGTGGAAATCGAAGTGTACGATAGGTGGTGTGAAGCTACATCCTTATGTCCACGCATGAAGGTCGGTGATAAGTGTGAGTTCAATTGCCAAGATATTGTGTCGAACACTGTAGGAAGGGCGTATAAGAAGTGTGTGGCTCTGAATGAACAGCAGGGGACGTGGGGTGAGATTGAAGGAAAATGCATGTCACTGGCCTTGATGATTGCTATAGTCTTTCTTGGACTATTGATTTTACTATTTTTATTTGTAGAAGGAATAAGTTGGATCGTGAAAATTAGAAGCCGTTCTAGTTATCGGAAGATGTGCTGTGTTTGTTAGAAATAGATAAACATGCTCAGAGAGAGTACTCTTTGAAAACAGGAGAAATTACTCCAGACGTTCTTGCTCTGCATCATCACAACTGATTTCAGTTTTGCAATCCAGGTCTTAAACAAACAGTATGTAAAATCAATGTTTCCGAGGAATAACGTCTTTATAAAGAACAATTTGAGGATCTGATCCCTCAAATTGAACTAGCATGCAATTTCCCTACACTCAACTCATCTCTCAAAATGTACCGGGATATTACTCCGTGGTAACACTACTGCATCATAAAAGGCAGTGGAACCTGGCCATAATGCCAGCACACGTGTTCCTGGAGGGAGCATGAAGTCACGCGTTGTGTAGTTTGCTTGAGTGTAGGACGCAGGATAATTGATGATTTCCTGTCGATAGACGACGTACTGCTGAGGATGCTCCAGATTCTCTTCACCATCAACTACAGTGAATGTGGACGTTAGGAGGACCGACGTCGATAGCAAGGATATACTCCATCTTGGATGCTCTTCACCTTCACAAGAATCCAGGTGTTGTTGATGTACGCCACAGCCTAGAGAGTACAAGACATAGAGGGATACTGTCGAACCTGTCATGATCCGATCTACGTCGAGGAGAGACTCACTACTTCTGACAAAAACAAAAAGGCACGACAAGATAGAATCACGGCGAGAAACACGCGCATGTTTTTTCGTCTCTTTTCGCTGCTTCTGTGTTGAAGGCAACAATCCACCCCTACGATTTGTGACTGAATATCGTCGTCAATTTGTCTTACAAGAGAAAGTGCAAGTCTCCACCTAACGCATCGCACGCAAACCTACTTTTCTTCTTCATTTACGCATGAGTTGAGCATAGCGTTTATCTTGAAGGACGCCTGCTGCATGTCTTCTATTCATAAAAATGGAGATGCATGCAAACTTGTCGAGAGTTCGTCGTTTAGCATCCTGTTGGACTGAAAAGTCATTTGGGCATACACTTCCTCATATTGGTAAAGTTTACTCACGATTTGACTGATTGCTTGAACTTTTTCGTCTCGATTCATTGTCCGAACAGATCCAGTACCGGTTTCTTTGAAGTACTACTGTCCTTGTTCCAATTCTTGGAAAAGTTTCCACAATTTATCTATAACACTCTTCACGATGTCCTCAGTCTTCTAGGTTAATACACTTTACAAAGATTGATTAATCAGCAGTGATCAAGTGAGCCTATAATAATCAATAACAGTGGTCACAAGGCAAAAATCACCTTATTATTCATTTCGTTACAGATATCTCTTCCTTATTGATAGAATGCTTTCCAGGTAAGGAATGGATCAGTTAAGAGATAATTCTAATGTTCGTGTAGTACGGTAGGAAAAACGCTTCCCCGTCAAATAGCTCGGGCGTTTAGCAGCAAAACTGTTACGATTAAGCTTCCTGACTTTAAGGTTCATCGTGAGACTCGCGTTGTCTATTGATTCGTAGATACGGATCCCATTCCCACTACAACTGAAGTGACTGAAGAGGAATTTCTGCGCATCGCTCGAAACATGGTCACTATGCGACGCATGGAGATTGAGAGCGATCCTCTGTATGTGATGCGTAAAATCCGAGGGTTCCTCCACCTTTACGATGGAGAGGTGAGTCCTATCCTTTTTTCTAACTTTCTAGGAAGCATGCGCAACAGGCATCAACGAGGTGATAAAACCGGAAGACGACTGGATCACGAGTTACCGCTGCCACGGAGTGGAGTTCCTGCGCATGGGAGCGGGCGAAGCAGGTGTGAAGGCTGTCATCAATGAGCTGCTGGGTCATGCCTCAGGTTCTGCTCACGGCAAGGGAGGTTCGATGCACATGTACGAGCCGGACAAGAACTTCTTCGGCGGATCGGGCATCGTTGGTGCTCAGACTCCGGTCGGCACGGGTCTGGCGTTCGCGGAGAAGTACCTGTATATGCTGAAAAACCGCGACAAATCGGTTCCCGAGGGGGAGATGAACATCTGTGTGACCATGTTCGGCGACGGAGCGAGCAATCAGGGACAGGTGTGGGAGTCGGCGAACATGGCGAAACTGTGGCATTTGCCGCAGATTTTCGTGATCGAGAACAACCAGTACGGCATGGGAACCTCCACAGAGCGATCGTCTTCGTCCACAGAGTACTACATGATGGGCAAACACCACATCCCCGGCATCCAGGCCGACGGAAACAACGTGTTTGCTGTACGTGAGGCTTGTCGCAGAGCACGTGAAATCTGTGTGGCGGGAAATGGACCGATCTTCTTGGAGGTGGGAGAGAGGGGAGTGGATGAGGTGTAGTTGAAGACGTACCGATATCACGGCCATTCCATGTCAGATCCGGGAGTTACTTATCGGACACGTGACGAGATCCAGAGTGTGCGACAGACGAGAGACAGTGTGAATTATATAGGACATGTCATGATGGAGAATGGAATCATGGACGAGAAGCAGTGGAAGGACTTCCAGAACTCGATTAAGAAGGAGGTGAAGGGATGGGTGAATGATTGCTTGAAAGAGTCTCCTCCCGATGATAGTGCGCTATTCACTGACGTGTTCTATGGTGAGGATCCGGACTTTATTCGAAATGTGGAGTATTGTGAAAGCAAGACAAAATCTCCTCTTCTCTAGTTTTGTTGTTTGTTTGACATATTTGGATTCAAGAGAGATCGATTTTAACATGGATGACTTTGCGTCGACTCTCTTGATTCTAAAACAGAACGGATACAATGAAGTAGGCATCATTGGATGTTTAAACCATTCTTATGAATAGGACGTAGATCCAAAGTCCCTGCCTCTTGTAGCCCATATGCTTAGTGATTTGCAAAAATTGCAGCTGGAACGACTAACTTACGGTAACCATACGGAATGACTATGATAATAGATGCTTCGATTTCAGCAAATGAGGATAGAATCAACCAGCTATTAAAAGAGTTAGGAGATGTCGATGGTAAAAATCAACTTGTATTCGCTGTTTACCCATTATTATTCATAGCTGCAAGCTGAAAATGAGAGGTTGAAAGAACAAACAAAAAGAATACAACAAGAATCAACCTATTCGCCAAGGGAGTATGCAGAGATGCTTCATACGTTGACGATGGAAAAGACTCAAATCGAAGTATTATTTTAGTTGATTTTTGAGAAAAAGCAAGAAAAGGAGACTTTGGAGAAGCAAAACAAAGTTCTCCAGCAGTCCCTATCTGATCGTGAGCATCAAATCCAGACTCTCAACCGCACCATCACTCAGCTACGCAAAGAAGTCAATTCGATCACTATTGATCGTTCATTGCTTCGCACTTACCAGTCACAAATTACCGAGATGCAACAAGTCTACAGTGCGTCGCAGAAGGATCTCCAGTCACTTCGAGAATTTGAGCGAAGTGCAAAAGAGAGGGAAAATGATTTCACGTTGAAACTGTCGGAATGCGAACACAATTATCGCCTTTTAGAAGAGTCGAATCGTTCTGAAAAGACCCGCAATTGTAAGCTATTTTTAGTACTTTCATTTGAAGTGGAGATGGAAGAGGAGATTACTCGTTTGCAATCCCTCCTTCAAATCGAGCGAAACTCCTCTTCAGCTGTACAGTTATCATTGAAAAAAGAGAAGCAAGTAAGTAGCCAGCTACAGAAGCGCGTTTCATCTCTGCAACGTAATCTGAACGACTTGCAGCAACAAGTAAATGTAGAATAGTGCAGATGGATGAATGGTAGACAGGAATGATACAGATTGAGAGTTATCAAAAGCAGTTGCATGAATCAGAATTAAGAGAACAAACAACATACAAAGAGTTAGAAGAGACACGAAAAAACTACGATGCTCTGCTTGTGACACAGCTTGCAGATTCTTCAACAAAGGAGCGTCTCCAGAGCGAAGTTAGCTATTGTACTCCACATTAAGAATAGTCAGACACACAAAGACTGGAGTTGCAACGACTCCGTCAAATCCAGGAAGATTTGGATAAGAAAATCCATGACCTGGAAGTGCAGCACACAGAGTTTATGAGACAAACAGGATCGTTGCAAAGTCAGCTGGAGGAAAAAACGAGATGCATAAAGGAAATGGAACACATGATGAATACAGAGCGAACTCGATCACTTTTAGAAGTTTCTCAGTTGAAAGAAGCACTTTCGAAGCGAAAGCGAAAATCTGGAACTTTGAGTGATTCTGAGCAGGAAAAGGAGAAGGGAACATTTCCCTCCATCAATGCAACGCCGATCAAGGTAGTGGATTCTCCTACTTCAGACCTGCGGGACGCTCCGGCTGAATCCCTTCCTTCAAGCGAGAAGAAAGTGAATTCAACTACGGATACTAGCAGCACGGTCCTATCTGAGATGATCAATAATCTATCAAATGTCGTTAACGAATTGGGTCAGCAACTCAATCCGACATAAGTTTCCATTTTGATGTCGTTTGTTTGACCAAACATAATGAAGTGAGTGTGTCAAGTGCACACTTCGGACGGTTCCACGGTTTCTCCAGTCATTCGGTAGATATCCCTCTTCACTTCATAAAATGTTATCTATTGTATCGAGATCTATTCCTTCGGTGATGGGACAAGTGGCGAGAACGTCCCCCATCTTGTTGCAGAGAATCGGAGCAGCCTATTACCCCATGTATCAGTCGCAAAAGAGGAATTACTCTATTGTCGGAATTGTTATTCACACTGCCATTGGTTTTAGGTTCTATGAAATGATAATGGCATAGAAGCAACTTTCTTAACCACAGGATTGGCTGCTATGCGGCGAGTCACTGGGATTGAGTACTGTTGTGTTTTTCTTTGTAACCAAAAGTTTGCACTATCAGGCTGACAAGATTCCTGATCCCAATTGGCGTAGATATGCTTACAGTTGCTACTCATAGCGAATTTTAGGTTTAGATTATTTGGATTTTGGAGAGCGATGTGCTGACAAAATACTTCAGTGGTTCGCAGGAAGAGGATGCAACCGCAATTATTACAATCACCCTAACAATAGTGTGGATTATGAAAGACAGAATTATCGTGATCATGAACGATATCATTAACATTTGTTTATTTAAAAAAGAGCTTGTCATTTCTTTTCATGCATCCTTTCTAAAAATAACTAGAGCAAAGGAAATAGACCTCGCATCTTCTTATAACCTCGCTCAACTACATCCATCCATTCTTCGGAAATTTCCACCTACGAGTAAGTGCTGAATTCGTTTCCACACTCTTGTCACCGGTTCACCTATACGGGAGTCCTCATTTCCCTTTCGATCCGGTTTTGATGCTTTCAAAGGTGTGCTGCTTGTCTGCTGATACATTTGGAGACTCGATGAACTTTGCTGAAACGGTGATGCAGGATGCAGCCACTGAGGAGACGCTGCATCATACCATGCTATCCATTGGCGATCAGGGAAAGGATAGGGTGGAGGAAGATAGCAATAGCATTGCATGAGATTAAAAATGGAATTCCAAAAATGATGCTCGTCACCTATTCCACTTATTGTGTTACTAGAGTACTATACTGGAATGAATCAGTGGGGATAAGCGATTTTATCTAGCTATAGATTCGGAGAGGATCCCAGTTTAATTAAGGTACAGGAGCTGTATTTGAGTCCGTTATTTGAGGACGGGAAGTGTATCGCCTCTGCTGATGCAATAGAGTACTTTTTTTTGCTTTGCATAGATGATGACTAGAAATCTGTTTGTTTCTATGAAATCTTTGTCGTTTAAAGAAGCTACAGATATTCTAATCGGATTAGAGAAAGCGTTACGACATTCTGTTGAGACGTACATCATCTTACACGAGTTGGCTTCTTATCCTTTCATAACTGAACAGTGCAGACATCATAAAACAACTGGTGATGCTGTTTTTCCGTCAGGGCTCAATCGATTCTAAAAGCGTCGAGTTGCAAGGAACATTGCTGCGCAAGTTGCTATCTTTCCTCAACTTTACAGTTAGAATAATGCAGTTGTTTAGTATGGTTGCGGAATTCAACTGTACTTCTGCTGATGCGAAATGGATCCTTTTTCCTTTCAATACTTCTTGTCGTTTTGTTATTAAGAAGCACGAGTATCTCAACATATTTTTTGATGTATTGATTTGTCCTTCTGCTCATTGTCAGAGTATTCGCGAGCTGGTTTCAAGTCCGTCCCATCCACTCGACTCTCTCTACATTAAGCAGAAAACGGACCCGTTCGTGATTCCTCCTCTATTTTCGTTTCCGTCAACTAACTATGTTGTTTCGATCTCCTTCTGCGTCACATCGCTCTGCTCTGTGTCTGCAGGGAGTGGACAAGCAGTGATCTTTCGCCTCCAGTCGCCTCAGTACACGCCATCGGATGGAGGACTCTTTGAGCTAATCGCAATTGGGACGACTCTCCGCATTCGCATTGTGTCGAAGGGGAAGGAAGATTCTACTGATGTCTGTCTATTCTCATGCGATGACTGATAGATCATGAATGGGATTCAAGAGAATAAATGGTCTCGATTGCAAGTGTCTCAGATTCGATCTTTGAAGCGCGGTCATCTTCGTATTCTTCGAAATGGGGTCGAATTGTTGTCATCGAAGATGGTGATGCCTTCCTCTGATGTGATGTCACATGCATCTATCTCTGTCTGCAGTGAGGGATTCATTGTTTTTCTGTGTTTAATTTAATAACTCAGGGTTTTGTTGGGAGTTTTGCTCTCTTCGACTGCAGTTCAGTAGAAGACTGTTCTCCTGAAAATGCTGTTTTCTCTTATTCCTGCGATCGAATCGATCAGAATACGTTAATCGATGCTTCGAGTCACAATCTAAACTCAACAATTCAAGAAGGATTTCTGGTTCATTCAAACAATGTTAACGATTCTATCATGTCGTTAGGAGGAGTTGAGATGTTTTTTCCTCTAATGGTCTTGTCTGTAAGTCAATACTATTCTTTTTGACAGTCAGAAAGATCTTCCTCCAGAACTTCGTTTGGCTCATAGTATCCCTTCTGAATGCATTTCGCACGTTGTTCGTATAGTTACTGCGGTACTCATGTCATCTCAGCGAAATCTTCAACAGTTCCAAGGTTTAAACGGAATCTCCATTCTGGTGAGTTTACTTGAGTCGTTTGACGAGACCTGCATTACCCATGACCTTTTCTTTGCAGTAAAAGACTTTTGCACGCAGGTAACTCTTCCAGCAGTTACAGATATCTCTCGCTCGTTACTTTTTAACTGGGATATTTGGAGAAAAGGAGATGCAAGTCTTCGGCAGTATGTAATCGATAGTCTTCTGAAAATGATTCAACCTGGAGAAGGGTGGGACTTCTTTCACACTTTATTGAATGATAAACAGTGCGACGATCTCGTTGCATCCACTTTGGTTTTCAAAGGTGTGTTGGATGTACTAGCAAAGAATCCAATGCAACTTGATGTACTACTAACAGAGATGGAGAAGGAAGACATCAGTGCTGTTTACATTAAGCGTACGGTGAATATTCTGGCTACAGGACTAAGCCAGGGTATCATCCAAACTATTCCACAAACCTCTTTTATAAAGCTTTTCGTTAGCACCATTCTTCACTTCAATGATCCTTCTATTCGTATCTCGCTCTATGAGTTATGCTGGAATCTCCTACGAAGAGATATCTCTTTCTTAGTCACCCAGGCAGATATTGATTTGATCGTGATGGCCTATCGACAACTTTGTTCGTTTGTGATTCGTTATGATGAGTTGCAAGCGATTCTTCAGATCGTAACTGATCTTCCATCATCATCAACTTCAAAGCAAACGATAGAAATTCGACGGCCTTTGTTCCTACAACTTGCTATTCGATTATTGGGGCGATCTGATAGTATTTTTGCTCGAGAGTGTTTGATGCAAGTTCTTTTGGAAGCAATAGGCAATGAGAAAAAGAAGCAGAATATGAAGTAAAGGATGGGATGTTCACTAATAACTAGGGAACTGAAGTATGATTCATTCTTTATCGATCTACTTCACATTGTTCCTCCAATGGATTCTGATACATCGCAACCTCCTTCAAAACCTTCCGTTGTGCAGTCCGTTCGTTCCCTTGTATCTTCTGCAACGAAAGCCTCTTCTAATGACGTTATCAAACGGTTGTATGAGTTGGACTGTCAGGAAGGATTTACTGCACTGATTCATATCTATAAGACAGAATCATTTCCTCAAACCCTCCGAGAACTAGCTATTGACGCTGTGTATGAGCAGTGTAGAGGTCGTTACAACGGAGTGGTGAACAATATTCGATCTATGTTGCTAGAATACGTAATGAAGGTATTTGTACGTTTTTCTATCAGCTCGATGCCTGTTCTGTTATATCGATATTTTAAGTATAGATCTTGGTGCAGTGTATCACCTCGACTCCTCTTCTCTATAGTAGTAGTCAGATCATTTCTCTGCTATATAAATTGTCGCTTGCTGAGTTATTACAGATGCGTGATCTCTCAAAATTGAATGCATCCAATCTCACCAATTATGTCACAATATTTGTAGTACAGAATTGGGATGTCCCCATCACGAAATCAAATTATGACCAATTTTCATCGATGCTTGATTTAATCGCTCGTTTTGCAACCGATACAATGAAGCAACAAGACTCTTCGAATGTACCATCATTGGAAGAATATGCCAAGTTGTAGGAGTGATTGCTATATATGAGATAGGTTAACCCGTCCTGATGTGAATGATGCAGAAATAGTCTTTCCAACAGGCTGCTTCTACTACGGGTTGTGGATAGGGAGTCGATTACTAGCAGTAACAAAAGATCTTCTCGTGGTTTCAGAACTAATCAAGTCACTTGTCTTCAGCTGTCAACGCTTTCTACAACAAGCTACCTATCAATCGATTGTTGTGTCTTTTCTGCCTCAGTTCAGTCGTCTTCCCGATCTGAGTCAAACAATCTATAATTTACTGCAGAAAAAATCCAAAGAATCTGTGGAGTCTTTTTGTAAATCAAAGGAAGCAGTGGATGATACAAAGCTAGTTGATCAAGCCCAGCTTGTGTTTGTGGAATTGCAACATGCTGCTACTAAACGGGCAGATAAAGCTTTCCATGAGCAAACAGATCGGCGTGAATCTTCACTTCGTGATCATTTCTTGCGCTTTGAAGGAAGAAAAGATAGTAATATGCTTTTGTATGAGAATAGTAATCGTACTACACATTCTGAGAAGATCCTAAGAGCTCGTCATGAACAGGAGCAGCAGTTGAACCTAAATCGATTGCATCAATTGATTTTCCGTATACGTTGCAATGAAAGTAGTGTTTGGTTCCGAGAAAGTAGCTACTGATTCTACACTTATTTTTAGAGAATCGCATTTCATTCTTCGAATGTTCTGAGCGTATGGATCGTGAAGGAGGCCACGCATTGATGGTTCCTTCTTACACTGGATCATCGCGTCAAGAAGCTCGTAAGCGTGGTTCTATCCGATCAGTTGACAATCCATTTGATATGAAGGCAATGAAATCTCTTTATCAGAAACTCCATCAGAGCAAAACTATTCTCTCAGAGGAAGAAAAGTCTGAATTGAGAACAAAGGTAGATATGCTTCTTAAGCAGTTTGCGAATGTATCACAAGAAGCGGAGAAGCGTCACCGGCATGATTCACTTATTAAAGGGCTATTCAAAAATCGACGAGGCAGTGATGTTCGCACATACTCATTCCAAGTATCAGGAATTCGATTTGACTCTTCCGATCCATTGCTGGATGATCTTTCTTTTTCTTCTTTTGATGCTTTGCAGGATTATATTTTGGAAGCAACTGTGGAGAAAACAGAAGGAGTTTCAGCAGAAGAATCGACAACTGTGGATGCTGTTCATCTCAAGTTGCAAGTCATAATGGTGGTATTTACCTATGAGTTGCTAGGAGAGTTACAACTGTCAGGAACATCATTGGTGTTCCGTCCTGACACTTTACGACCTATGGCAGGAAAATTGCCTTCCAACCTACCAGCTCATGTGCTAGAGATTCAGACAAAATACCTCCATACGTATGAATATGATGTAAACGAACTGAAAACCATATTGCCTCGCAATCATCTACTGGGTCAAAAAGGACTAGAACTGTTCTTCCAAGGTGGCCAGTCTGTCTATTTTGATTTTGTTTCCAGCGAAGATCGAAAGTCCTTCTTTGATACACTTCGAAACAGTATTCCACCTACTTTACAAAAGTAGTATTGTTCTGTTTTGATCAGTAGACTACCCTCTTTCCGCCGACTTGCTGCTCCTTCTCTTTTGGTTCACCAGCTTCCCATCACACAACAATGGATTAATCGACAGATCTCCACTTTTGAGTATTTGATGCAATTAAACCTTATCAGTGGCCGATCGTATCATTCTCTGGCACAATATCCAGTGTTTCCTTGGATTCTCCAGGACTACACTTCAAAGACAATTGATCTGAATGATCCCAAAGTGTATCGTGACCTCTCTAAACCTGTTGGTGCACTAAATCCGGATCGTTTCAATGGCTTCATGGAAAGATATGAGTCTCTAAAGCAGATGGAAGATACAAGTGTACCTCCATTTCTTTATGGTACTCACTATTCTACTCCTGGGTATGTGCTGCATTACTTAGTCCGATTAGAACCGTATTCATTATTCCATATCGATCTTCAGAATGGATGCTTCGATGAGTACAGTCGTCTCTTTAACTCTGTTCAGGGCGCATGGCTTAGTTCCCTGAATAGCCAAGGTGATGTAAAAGAGTTGACACCTGAGTGGTATTGTCTTCCTGACTTCTTCCGAAATGCTTCTCATTTCCCTCTCAATGATTCAGAGGTAGATATTGATATCGCTGTCAACGATTAGCCCTCCGCTCCTTGTGATGTTATCCTACCTCCTTGGGCCGATAACAGTCCCGAGAAATTCATCGCTATTCAGCGCGAGGCTCTAGAGAGTGATTATGTGAGTGCACACCTCCATGAATGGATTGATTTGATTTGGGGTGTTTATCAGAGAGGCGATGAAGCAGTTGCTCACAAGAACCTCTTTTTCTATATCACATATGTGGATGATTTGGAGATTCAGTCGATTAAGGATGAGTCATTACGTACAAATATGCTGACACAAGTAGCCCAATACGGGCAAATTCCTACTCAGCTATTTACTTCGCCCCATCCATCACGACTTACTCGACAGTCTACGGAATTGGTTCCACAACAGGTATACCATCTTCATCATAAGACAGCTCTGCAATCGATTCTGATTCGAAATAAGGCGATTCTATGCATAGATGCGGTAGGGCGTTGTAGTCTTCACGAATTAAATCGAGATGAGAAGGATCGTTCAAATTTCCCATGTACAATTACTCCAAGTGAAAAACATACAAAGCGAAGTATTGGTGGGATTACTACTGCTACGAAGATTGATTCTGTCTCGTCAGAGATGGATCTAATCAATCTGGTTGTATCTTATGGTGATTTGGATGCATTGGCACGTGTTGCTTGGTTAAACGGAGTAACTGTAACAAAGACGGAATGTTTGGAATCTCATTTCAAGGCAATTTCTTGTATAGCAAAAGATGTGAGCGTCTTTGCTCTCGGTGGACAAGATGGTTTGGTATCTGTGTGGAAGATGAACGTCGTAACACCAAATTTCCGTTTCCCTTTTGGCGGTAGTATGGAGACCTCTACTAGTCTTATTCAAATCTTGACTGGTTATCGAGGTGAGGTGATGTGTGTAGCGATCGAACCATCGTTGCAAGTGGTAGCTGCTATAGATTCTACTTGCTGCATAACAGCACATAGCTACGCCACAGGAGAAATCCTGGCTGTTATACCACTGCAACCTATATTGCAGTCAATGATTCCAGGAAAAATAAAACATTTACGAGCAGAATACATACAGTATACACTTAATGGAACATTTATCATCCTTCTTCGTTACAAGCAGAATCACTGTCAAAAGCAAATGTTTATAGCGGTAAGAAATACGGGAAGAGTTGTAAGTTCACTTCAGATACCTGAGCCCAATATATTGCCAAGTTTTAGACTGTGTAGCCAACAGTTGCGAATCTTGTATTGTTATGAAGGAGGATTTGTTATCCGAACTATACATAATATGTCGGAGATTCAAAGGATAGAGTGTAAACCTCCTGTACCTTATTCAACGTTTTGCATATCTGAAGATGAGAAGCTTCTTATTGCTGGATTAGAAGATGGTAGCATGATTGGATTTGGACTCTAGTTTTTTATTTGTTTAATTTACTTTGACAAAAAAGGATTGGCTATTTGCTGTGGATGAAGGACACTCGAGTTACTTTTCAGACTAAACTGAGATCCACTTATGTCTTCGGTAAAATAGTTCTTTCAATCTGTTCAATAGGGGTATTGGTTAAGTTATAGGTATTACAGTACAACAGTTTATGGCTGTAGGAGACTGATAGTGACAACAGAGAGGATGCTATAAGGGTACGATATGTGTCAAATACAATGAAAGTATTCACTTCATTTTGGAGTGATATGGATTTCATTAGTAAGAGATGCATAGAAGAATCATGAAATGATGTTAGAATCGTTGGATCGATGATTGATGTGAAATAGAAGTGAATATGATATATTGGAATCGAAATTATTGTATGATGATTTCACATTCGCACTTCTTTACCTTCACATCATATGTAGTTTATTCAAATATCACTATCTATTGATGATAATCAAATCCATTAATATCGATTTCATTCATTGTACTTGCTATTGGATTTCTAAACTTGAATTCACTCAAGTGTATCATTTATAGATAATTCCTAACTAATCCATTCTATTCACTATCATTAATCATTGTGTTAACTTTGGAAATTACAGATAACCTACGTCAATAAACAGTAATGCTATTATATATAGTAGTTTTACTATACTATGTAACTTAACGAATATCATTTAATGATTTTATGATGGGTATAAATACAACAATCATTTATTCATCCCCAAAATATCTAATTTATACCAGACTAGCAAGAAGAGGAGAAACATCTATTCATCAATTAATATTCATACAACTACTAGTGATAGATTTAGAATGGACATGATATAATGAATAAGGAAGACTTACTGTTTCTAGATTAGGAATGTCTATTTCATATTCAATCATTCAATTATATACTAGAAAGAGTTACTGAACGAGGAAATCGGAAACTACCATAATTAGAAGTAATAAATGTTAGATTAGGAAGATCTATTCATCAATTCATTCATATCAATATCACTTTCCATTATCAATGAACATGATGAATCATCTTTTCCTCGTAAGGCAGAATACCCCATTTTAATCGAATTTAAATTGGGAAGATCTATTATTTAGACATTCAAATCATTTAAATACTTGATATTATTATTGATAAAGAATTACCAAATGCAAAATCACTTAATTCAATAGAATTCAAACTAGGAAGATCTATTTATATCAATATCAATATCTATTATACCTTTAACCACAAATGAAGAATAATAGAAATTAAATGAGAAATCTCCAATATCTCCAATTTTGATTGTTGTTAGTTTAGGAAGATTATCCAATTCAAATAATCCTCCATAATCAGAAAAACTAAATGATCCTATTTCAATTGATTCTAATTTAGCACAATTCAATAAATGAAATGATCGAGAAGAATCATTATCATGACCACCCAATGCTTTAGTGAATGAATTCTTCTCTATCTTCAGTGATTTCAATTCATCCAATCCATCAATCACAAATACATTCACATTCATCAAACTATTTGAACCTACCTCAATTGATTCTAAAGAATCATAATTTGATAGATTCAGTTCAGTAATACTCTCAAAATTGCATGCAACAGAAAATACAGATAAAGAAATAGCATTTGTAGGGATATTATCCAAAAGAGAACAATCTGTTATGATCGTTTTGTCAATCATTCCAATAAATTGTCCAAAAATAGGGTGAAATAATATCTCAATGGATGATCCACTTGAGAATGTAAACTCACCCAAAAGCCCTGATTCTGATGATATTATCAATTTCGAACCAATTGACCATCCATCTTCATAAGAATCAATCAACATCAATTTATGCACCACTGGATTAACAAAAAGTATAGTTTGTGATGTTGTTGTACCACTAAATGACTCTTCATGGATTACATTATTAGTCGCTTCTTCATATATCACAAACTTTTCATCGCCTGCCCATCGTGTATATGTTCTTTCCAAGATCAATTGCACCTTCCTTTCCTCATAAATTAATGGTGTAGGAGTAGGAGTAGGTGTAGGTGTAGGTGTAATAGTAGGAGTAGGT
>JZRO01000076.1:0-20565 GCA_000963465.1 Blastocystis sp. subtype 9
CGAAAGAGGGAAAATCGATGTCATCACTCATAATAGCGACAATTTCTTGGGAGGATCGAACTTCGATGAGGTTATCCTGGATTGGCTGCTTTCTGAGTATCGTCGAGATTACGAAGAGGACTTGATCGATTCATTGCCAGAAGAGACGAAGAGGAAGGCTAGAAATAAATTGTTGTTGATATGCGAAGAAGCGAAGGAAGAGCTATCTTCAGCAACTATTACTGAGATTAGTTTACCCATATTCTTGAACAATGATGCTACCTTTAGTCTTACTCTGGAGAATCTGAATCATCTGTTAGATGATAAGATCGAGGACACCATGACCATCGTGAAGCGAGCACTCAGGAATGTTCATCTCAGCAGAGACAGCATCAGCCATGTGGTTCTCATGGGTGGTTCAAGTCGTTTAAAGATAGTGCACAAGAAGCTGGAGGATTATTTTGGCAGAGACAAGATAATGGATACTGTAAATCCTGAGGAGTGCGTTGCAAAGGGAGCATGCATGGTTCTTCAGCATGACGAAGTGATAAGCGACAGGACAGTATTCAGTCTGGAAACATCTCTCGTGAATGATACGGTGGAGTGCATCATCCCAGCGATGGCACAGATTCCTGTGGAGAAGACTGTTCGTGTACAGACCTCTTCTGACAACCAGGATGTTGTTGTGTCAGAAGTTTATCAAAGCAGATGTGAAGTGGTGGGAGAACTCGAACCTCAGAGTCGAACTACCTCTTTAGGGAAATACTCATATACTGGATTCCGAAAGGCTCGGGCTGGAGAGGTTCATTTTGATACTACTTATAGATATGAAAGAGATAATATTGTGTACATTACTGTAAAGGAGGTGGAGACAGGAAAGTATTTACTTAGAAACCATCGCTTTGAATGGGATTAAGGTTATTTGTTTAAAATAGCTTTGATGATGGAACTTTTCAAGAGCATGCTACTCTTTATCTTTAAAACATCTGCTACACCGAATTATAGCAAGAAGATATGGTTGATTGTATGAGTCGCTGCTACCATGTCACCTATCGTTTCTCATGGATTCGACTATGCTAATAGAGAAATGTGAGTATAGATAATACTGCACATAAAATGAACTGATTTATACTAGATATTCAATATCTACACCTTGTCATTTATCATTATCAAATTATCAAAATCAATTACAGTTACCTGATATGATTTTAATCTGAATAGTAATTAACTACCTTGGCAATCCTTACAATGCTTGAGGATTGGTGAGATGTATGTTCCTATCATCTGATTCGATCGATTGTTTCACATTGAATAATATGGTATTGAAGAGAACATGCTTTTGTATCAATCAGAGATTGACAATATTGAATGATTCATTTTAGTAGGTTAAATTGGGTATATGTAATAGAGTTGTAACTGTGAATCTGAAATCATTCACTGTCTATCTCCTCCATTGTGTTACCCACATGTTCAGTCAATGATAGTAAATTAGAAAAAGTCGAATAAAATATGAAAGAGATATTCATGAAATAGTGATTAGACTTAAGATATATTCCAGATTTACATAATCTTGAATTCCTTTAGTAAATTTTCTACTCTTCTCATCCCAATTCAAATCTGCTATCCATATATAAAACAAACATTCTATGAAGAAGGAGTTTCAACTCTTGGTAAAGGTTGATATTCCACCTTTCTTCCACCATAACTATAGAGAACAACTGCCACCATGACAATGCAAGCTCCGATTCCGAAGCGAATGGTGATTTTCGTGTGGAAGAGGACAACAGAGAGAAGAGTGGACAACAGAATCGAAGCTGATCCAGCGAACGCCTTTAAAATATTGTCAGCGTACTTCAACACCAAACCGATGACAAGTCCTCCGACTGCAAGAAGGAAGATGGCGATCCATGCCCAGATCGTGTAATTTTTGAAGAATTCAGATGGGTAAATAATGTTCGGGTTTTTATACACAGCAGTAATGAAGCCAACCAAAAAGCTCCAGACAGCCAACCAAAAGTTTCGGTTCCACACAGTGAGCTTTTTATCTTTAAACATTTTTTCCATAAACACTCCAGCAAGTCCAGAAGAGGTAGAGGAGATGAGAACAGCCACAAAACCAACTGCGAAATTTGAGTTTGACGTAGGCTGACCTCCAGACACTCCCTTTATTATTATGACACCAACTACAAGAAGAAAGAGACTTACCCACTGCAGAAAACGAAGTCGCTTTCCCAGTATAAAGACACTCAATAAAGCAGTTATTAGAATCTTCATTCGGGTGCAGATTTGGAATATTCCAGCATCTAAATTCGAAATGGCTACATACATGAAGATGTTCTGAATAGTGTAAAGCAGGGCAGGGACACATTGAAAAAGGACCTCACGAGTATTCTTTCTTGCTTGGTCGATGAGTACTGTAACAGCTTTACGGGTAGAACGATTATCGTTTACCATGAGGATAAACGACATTATAATCTTCATAACTTCTCCCATGATGACAGCTGTCACAGAATCATACGGCTCAGGAGACACCGTGCGTGCATAACGCATAAAGAGAACTTGGGCCGTATTCATGAACACCAGCAGCCCTAAGCTGACGTATTTCATATTCTCTTCCGACATGTTGGAACCAAATCAAATAACTGAAAAATGAGTCTATTGTCATTTCCTTAAAGGTTGTCAAAAGTGGTCGAAATTGGAGTATATAAACCATAACAAAGGAATACCACGATAAGAGCGAAAACTGAGACAATGCTCATTTTGTCTCAGAAACCTGGGTTTAGGTGGAAAACAAAGAAATCCTATCGTATAGAGCGAAATAGTTGATAATAGAGGAGATTCACTACCAAATAAGTGCAATGGTATGCAATAATAATGTGTTCACACCAATAACGTCCCTATTCTTGGATATCTCAGTGAGAACTCTGGATTATTTAACACACTCATTGCATAAATTCTTCTTGTATCCAATCAGTTCTAGGCTCTTGTTTATGGCAAATACTGACGGTAAGAATACGTTAAAGTCGTGTATTCTGAACGGTGGCCGATATTGGTGCCATGTGGACTTCGTTTGGTTAATGTGAAGACTTACCGTCATCTAGATAACTTGCAAGCTACTGACCTCTATTCGATTGATCAGGCGAATCAAGGCAGAAGGATCAACTTTGAGATGATTTGTAGATTTGCGAGGTATAGTACCTCAGAGACTGGATCAACAATATGGAGGCTATATGAACGTGTCATCTGTCAATCAAATTCCTGGTAGTGCGCAGCCCTTCGGAGTGAACCCTCCTTTTTCTGTAAGTAAATAGTTGTTTTGCTATTTGGTAGAATGGGCAAGGCTTTGCTAGTATCTATCCTCGTCTTGATCTTCAGAATGGAGCCGAAGAAGATCAGCCGGTTTATGTAAATGCTAAACAGTACAATCGCATCATCCTTCGTCGCAAGGCTCGTGCGAAGTGGGAAGCGGAACATCGTGTAGCAAAACGAGAACGTAAATATATGCATGAATCGCGACACAACCATGCTCTTCGTCGACTCCGAGGAAGTGGTAGAGATTCAGTGTGTCCTCGATTCTAGACGGTCGTTTTCTAAAGAAGGAGGAGCAGGAGGCGATTCTGAATGCTGTTTTTCATCAACAGGGCATCAACCGTAGAACAAACTGAAACATATGGACTCCGCCCGCTCAGAGCCTGTTTATCACCATCCAGAGGTTCCCCAGCATGCAGCGGTGTTCCAGTCGATGGCATCCATACCGATCGATCCTCGCTTGGGCACTGTGGCCTCGGCTGACGTCGTTCCCAAGCCAGTTCTGAACAGCAAACAAATCGGGTTGGACGAGAACAAAGAAGAGGAAGCGCCCTATCACTACTTCTCTCCTGATGGACAGGAAACTGCATTGTAATTTGTACATTTCGATGTTTGTTAACAAACACGAAAGTGAAGAGTCAGGTCGTATTTGTATCGTTTCTCCGGGTTTCGGAGTGTCTGGTATGCTTCGATGAGTTCCTGCGTGCGTTCTTGGGCATCAGGACCACTACCTTCGAAAAGAAGACGGATTCCTACTGATAATAGTCAGGGTGAGTCTGCATAATCTTCACACGGAAATTCCGCATAATTTCCTCCTGACTTGCAGATCGATCTACACCCAGAATCTGATAAAAATCGCGGGAATTTGAAGAAGACCTGTTGGGTCCATTTTCACGTGAGGACTCACGTGTTTTCTGCTTCATTTTCTGCGTGACGAACTCTTCGTACTCCTCTGCGTAGGATTTACTGTTGATGTGGAACCACTCCAAGATGCGGTAGATTCGCTCTTTCCAGTTCTCCCACCGTGCTTCGCGTGCGAATTTTTTCCTAGAAATGACGGGAAAACACTTCAGAGACCTATAATAGTTCTCAAACAAATCGATATCGTGAGTAGCATCTAGCTTCTTTTTCATTTGCAAATACTTCTTTTGTTCACGAAGATAATGAAACTATGGTGAAACGCGAGAAGGAGATGTACTCGAATTATACTGTCTACAAACTTCTGATATGCATATTTGAGTAAAGGAATGAGGTATTTGTCCTATGGTTCATTAGTCTTAGCAACCACAACAACACGAATTAATGGAATGTTTTTCATGTCGGGAAGTTTGTGGATCGCTAATCCTGTCGGAATACCAGTCACACCACTGATGAAGATAGTGAAGAATTCATGGAGATTATTGTTTTGAGCAATTACGACAGGAATCATGACTTTTTTTACAATTCTATTTTTATACTCGAAGCTCACTTTCTTCAATAAGTCACTTTTCACGTTCTTCTGGATCAACTTGCGACGTTCCTATTTCAAAAGACATGCAAGGAACTACTTCCTCCTCAACCATCGTCTTGACAAAACTCCAAGCTGTTTGCTCATAAATACCCCATGGCTCGATCTCCTTTACACCCTCAAGCATTGATATTTCTAAAGGAACTGCATTATCAGAAGCTACCTTCATATCCTCCAACTAGACATAATCGCCAAATGTAAAAGGAAACAAGCTTATAATTGTAATCATTGCCTGCATAGATCTGACATTTTCTCCGTTTAAGAGCATCCGTGTCAGAATAGGCAGATACGGCAGTGCTATTTCCAACACGAACATAACAGTCAAAAGAAAAACTCCAAAATGGAAGATAAGCTCTCTAAAGTATGAATAGCAAAAATAAGCAATGCACCCGGATATTTACATTTACTTCTTTTAAATTCGTATTTTTTGATACCCAAAACATGATTGAAGCATGTTCACGATCAAAATCGGTTGCAAATGGAACATACACAGTGTCATCTCTCCTATAACTGGAAAACCGCACAGGAACACGAATCGCTTGAAGAGAACAAAAAACGGGAGAAACGTATTTTCCTGCACAACACGCATGCCGGATAGATAGAGAACTCAGTTTTCCAGCAAAGGACCGAAACATTCCGTCCAACCAAACTATTCTAGCTTTTTTCTAACAAACACCATAGATTACAAGTGGTTATATCGTTCTTCGACTGAAGCTTCTTCCAGTAACGAGTACAGTCGTTCTTCCAAATCAACATCATTCTGGTGAATGATCATCGCGGACGCCATAGGATTCACAGCTGGAACTCCTCTCACTGACCCATCATAGAGCAAAGGAACTTCGATGCTCACCTCCTCTTTATCTGCCAGTAGTTCTCGAATCATGGATTGTAGCAATGGAGTAAATGAGATCCCCATGTCATGCAACACCTGAGCAGTGTGGATCACGTCAGGCTGACTACTTCTCTTCAGTTCTTCTATCAACTCCATGATAACTATGGATCACTATACAAACACTACAAAACCGGGAAAATAGGGAGAATTTGTGATTTCCGGATGCTGAATGAAAGACTTGAAAAGCTGCGAACAAATCACATAACGAAGTAAACGAGACTCAGTCTGACTCAGCTGATGAAGTCGACTTCGCAAATTAAAATTCGTCTCTGTCAGAATTCGAACATACGAACTCTTGTAAAGAAGCTCAGAATTTTGGAATTCCAAAATTGGAGGCCGATCACGATGAGCACGTACTAAGTAGAAGCTGATTGGTAGAAGAAAGCAAATCTATTCATAAAGAAAAATGAAGAATACCTCTGGGATAATGAACTCAATACAGAGCACAAGTTCTGGTACAGATTTCCCGTTCGAGTACTTATCGGTTATATGAATGAGGAAAAGAAGGAACGAAAAAGACGCAATTCCTGCAATTGCAATTTGTGACCTCTTCTTGATAATGTGATTGGCGTTAATTCGACACAATCCGATCAAATATGCAGTCAATATGACCACACAACACCCAATTAATATAATGGAAGGCAAAACAGCGAAGTATAAATTGGGCCATTTCCATAATATATGGGATGTAAGTAAACCCCACTGAAATACAATAAAAGAGTAGATAATAGCTTCTTTTTTAGTTTCTCCTTTTAGAGATTTTACTAATCTATTGTTACACAGCAATGCATCAAACCTACACAAATTTGATTATCATAACAATACCATAACTAATGACTAATAACCAAATTATTACAATTCCGAGTGTGAATGAAACATGAGGTGCTACATGTTACTTATCCTTAAATACCTACGAGTTTGTATCAAATTGAGGAGAATCAAAACCACCAAAACACATAAATAGATAATATACACTTGAAGAAGAGAGAAAAAGTAGAGCTTATTTTTGGAATCAACAACTTCATTATTACTAATATACTTTACAGAAGAATGAGGCTCTTTTCGAACTCGTGTGACAAAGTCATTTTTGATTAATGCAAAGATGAAATTGGAATTGAAATTACTTAAAAACCACATCGGTGTACTATGTCAAAAATAAGGACTATTTCTACATTTCCTTTTTCGCATTCGCTCGAAGATACAATCCAGGCAGACACACGCAAGGAAAGAGTAGGAGTAGATACACGTAGAAAATGGAGTAAATAAAGGTGACAGAGAAATGGATTAACTTCGTCAAGTACAGCATCATTAGAATCGTAAAAACCATTATTGTTAAGGGGGCACCAATACACACGATCCAGGTATCATATAGGTACAAAAAACGTCCCATCTTTACGCTGTAATTCTACTCTTCAACAAAACAATCAAAAAGTACCAGCATCCGGAATATGTCATCCTTTTGGTTAACCTCCTCGAGATGGAGCAGTTGGTTTGCTTTCCATATCTCGTATTGATTCAGATAATCGCGATACCCTAATGGTCTAGAATCATTGGAAACAGGAACAACGTTAAAATCTTTAAATATCCGCTGCTCCCAATTATAAACACCATTATCCAAGCATAACTGCTCTTCTTTTGAACACTGTGACAATTCAAAAATGTCTTTAGCCTAATCCTTAACGGTAATGTATATCTGTACAGAGAGGTAATCAATTATAGTATTTATTGGGAGAGTACTGTACGAACTTTTTTCTTCCTTCCAAATGTTCCTTTCTGGTGTCTGATCATCTGGTTCCATTTCTTTGAATCGCAAATAACCATCTCCAGTCCCCATACATAATTGGAACATTTCATTGTGATTGAAAAAACAAGTTCATGTTCTTTATCATAATTCACATCCATTTTTGCAAAAAACAAATTCAGCTAATTCTTTTTTTCAAGTCCTTTCATAAACGAGAAGCCGGAAAACCCAGGGGAGTCCAACTGCTTGTACATTTTCATACCTTGGTGGCACACATAATCAATCTTATAGAAATCGTTCTTGTCAATTCCATACGCCTATAGGAAAGAGCAGATAGTGCATCTACATTTTTCCGAAATTCACGTCGCGCATAGTCCTCGATACACTTTCGAATTTCTGGAGGTTGCGTTTGTGCCTTTCGTAATACCATCTTATAAAACGCCAGAATGTCTTTCTGGATTCCAGAATGAACAACGTTTGCTATTGCTAAAAGAAACACGTTGCATGTACCCATTATCTAGATGATTTGATTCTTAGAATGACTTTCTATCGGTTGTCATCTGAAGAGAATTGGAATTCCCAATATACACTCCATTATGCGAGTTGATTTGAAAGATCGTAATACTTCAAGGGATTCATTTGTTCTCTGATGAATCGAACAAACACAGTTGCTGCAATTCGAAAGAGGCTTTTGGCTATTGAGTGCCCTTTTTCCAAAGAAGAAAATCTACTTTGTAACTGAGAATGCTATTTGTCATCAGTAGCCAAGCAATCGATCGTAAATATCGTTTCTTGGCTGGAAGATCAGTGCATTCGTCTGTCAAACTGTTGTGGACCTGTGATGTGTAGTTATGATATTCAAGATCGTGAACCACTGCGAAGGAATAACGAAGAATGGGATAGTGCATTCAACACAGTCAGTTTTATCGTTTAGACTGAGTTTTAGTATCTTGAAGAACTGTGCTGTCCCTGTCTAGGAAATGGATATTGTAAGGACAACGAGCTGCAATGTTTGCTCTGGATCGTATCTCATGCAGTTTCTGTGGAGTATGAGGATAATTGTTATCCAATGCACAATCGATGATTTATAGACAAACTGTTTAATACGATTCAGAAGGACTCGGAGCTATCTCCAGAGGATGAGGCATATATCAGTTCTCTCCGAGACTTTTTGCTGAAAATCGCATCTCTGTTGAATGTTAGCATCGTGGATGAAAACGATCTGTCTGGAACCATTGATGTATGGACTCTTGTGTTTGTTGAAGTTAGATTTTGGTCGGAGAGTTGCAATCGTTGAAGAAGCAAATAAAAAACGGAACGTTACAACCTCTACCGTGGTCTCTAGATGATCTCCCGATTACGATGAGCACTTCAGGTAATGTTGAACACGAGTGGCAACAAATAGATCCTGTGCTGCGCAAAGCCATGTGTGTGATGGAGTGTCTTTATAATGAAGATGTTCGAGAGATTCAAGACAAAATCAACTTCATTATCGAACAAGTTCAAATAGTGACAGCAAATCCAGAAACAGATGCATCTCTGGGAGTTGTGGGTACTTTACTTTTTTGTTTGATACACTTTTGAAGAGCATAGTTTTTACAAAACTGAGTCAGCTGTATCATGAATAGTAGGCCATTGAGAAATTGTTGAGTATGCAGCTCGATTACTGTTGCTAGTTATCTTTGCCGGACTAGCTATAGCCCAGATAAACTTTAATACAAATATTCCAAAACGGAACAGAGAAATCCCTAAAACCATTGTTGTACTTGTTCTCGTTTATAATGGGTATAGAAAGGACAAGAGCAAGAAATTCTTTTACTGTCAGAAGTTCTTGTACGAGTTCATTAGCTTGAATGATTGTTTATAGAAGGCAAAGCAAGATCTCCTAACCGGTCAAGCTTTGGAACACCAGAATCTTAAGAAGTCTCTAGAAGAGGAGATTGACGCTCTCGAGACCGAGTTACAGAAGTTGAACTCACAGCTCACTTCTCTGAAAGCTGTATTTACTCTGTAGGTTGTTGAGTGTAGGAAGCCGAAGGATACACGAATAAACTAAACGAGCTGAGTGCGAAAGAAGAGGAGCTGAACACCATGCTTGCTTCCTTCGATATCCCACTCACAGTCGATGAAGTACTGAAGGACCAGTATAATCTAGTCAAGAACCAGCTGAAGAATGCGAGGGAATACGAAGTTTACTCCTTGGAGATTCTCAGAGTGTTTTTTCAGTCTATTCTAGATGACTTCTCTTCTCTTCTTGTCGTTATTAGAGATTCTCCCATGGTTCAGTCGCTATCTTCGTGTTCGGTCTTTCAATTTGTTCGTTCAGCTTTCCTTTTTGTTTCAGATCAGTACTCGAATCTCCTCATTTTAATCACTAGAATTTCTTATTTTTATAGACATTACTTGAAATCATTCTGTGTGTCTTTTTTCTTCTTTTTAATTGTAGTAAACCCTATTTTCGTCCCACTGAAAGAATTCTGTCACTTTATTTCTCTAAAGGTGAGCAATGTTCTTGATCAGGTTGTTTCGAATGGTAATCTTGATTCTCTTGGTTTATTGAAGTGATAATGGATGTAATCATCTTCTTAAACGGAACATGGTATGTGGTTAGGGAGAATCGATTTGTAGGGAATTGGAGGGAAATGATATATAGACTCAAAATCATGCCGAATTGTGGTACTTTGCTATTGTGGTTTTGTGGACAGTGGTCATTCTTGAAGCTGTTTTGTACGTTCTACGATGGGTTCTGTTCCTTTTCAAGAGTATTTTCAAGTGGATATTTTCAAAATAATATTTGTTTGTTGAATAGATAATAATCGCGGGAATGAAGATATGATAGAATATAGAATCGTCTTTTTATAGCTGGATATAGTCGAGTAATTACTCTGTTATGATTGAATGGACGACTTCTTTGGCTGTTGCGTTTGTACTTGTTCCCCCCTTGATGTCAAGCTGTTTATTAATCCTGTGCGTTTTTATATTGGTACTCTGCACATTTTCACCTGTATCGCATGTGTTTTCACATGAGAAACCTCTCCATAGTGTAATTATGTACTGTTATATTTACTATTAGATCAGTAATTATAAAGAGAGAATTGTACATGATGTACTGAAGATTAGCAGAGATAGACACAAACTACGAGTCTCAAAAATCCAAAGAGAGTAATTCCTTGTGGGTTGTATAAGTATATAGTTATCAAACGTATGGACGGGTATGGGTAACCCCTCAATGGTTTGACCAATTGGTGACACTAAACTATGTATTCTTTGTATTGTAAATAGAATGAAGGTCGAAAAGCGAAGAAATGGCTATTATGGTGTTGTTGTGGAAGGTAAAGAGTCTCTCTTTGTAGAACAGCTCCTGTATTGTTTTTCTAAACTAATTATCGGATAGAGGATATAATCATGAGACTGTCGATTTTGGTAATACTTTTCACTGTATCTATTATCCTATTTCCTATCGGTATGCTTTTTTCACTTCATCAAATCTAGTGTGGAAGTATGGAAAGCGCTTCTTCATCTTGACGACGAATCGCGTCATATTCTGGAAATGAATCGTTCGAAACTCCTGGCAAGCCAGATCTTCTCCAACCAACGTTCCAGATCCATCGATCTAAAGTCTCCCGGAAAGACACGTAGCTTTTCCCGCCCTTCTGCTTCCTCTATTTCCCCTGGTGGTCCGAAAGATGATATTTTCAAAATCTGGGACTATCGAGATGCTCCTTCTCAGGAGCGTGAGGATCACCGCGGTTATTCCAACTTTATACCATCGGTGGAGGAATCTGCTTCTCAATTGGAGGCCAATTTGAGCAATTCCAATAATTCCTCCGATATTGAGAGAAATCCAGTTCCTTATCCACCGAAGTGGTCTGAGTCCACTTCTTTCCCAAAGAGACTCTCTTCTCAACGAGGATCCAATTCTCCAGCAATTTCTCCGCAGCCATTTTCCCGTCCCGACTCAGTTGAAGGTGAGAGGAATCGTGTGAGTTCGGGATCTCTTTCCTACTTCTTTGAGGATCGTTTGGAGTTTCGTCAGTTAATTTCTGAAGACAAGGATCGCTGTCGATTTGCTGAAGTGACTCGAAGTATGTTTTGTGAAGCTTTCTAACGTGAAGATCCTGAGAAGACGAAGCGTCTTGAAATCCTGCTAAATGATTGGTTGAACAGTCATCCGAAGGGTGAGTATATTCAAGGAATGTTAGCACTCAGTGGTGTGTTGGTGATGGTGATTCAGAATCGAGATCTTCGTCATGACGTATTGAATATCTTTTGTTTGTTGTGTGTATTTCTTAACGAAATGCTTCATTACCGCACATTATTATGTTTGTCTGGACGAAGATCATAAGGAGGCTTTTGCATCATCGAGGATCTTCTTTCATCAAGTTCTGCTTCGATATTATTCACCCTTGCTATACTTGCGACTTCAAGAAATAAAAATTGAAACAGAGATGTACGTGTGGGACTGGTTTGTGCAGTTGTTTATGGGTGTGTTTACTCTTGACCAGTCTTGCATTATTTTGGATTTGTTGTTTTCTTTGCCCTATAATGATACCATCTTAATCTGTCTCTCTGTTGCCATGATTGATGAGTTGCGACCTGTTATTATGAAAGTAAACAAATCAATCGCTTATGACAAATAGAACGGGTTTGAGAAGATGATGACTATCTTTACAGATTTAAAAAACAACATTCCTTTAATCGACTTCCCTCGAATGATTCAAAAAGCACTTCTAATCTACACAACTACTCCCAAATCGATCTTCCGAGAGTTCCGATCGATCGATGAGCGGATTCGAGAAGGAGTGATCGATGAGGACTACCATTTCCATGCATCGCAATTGCTTCTTGACCTGTCATCGAGAGAACTGATGCTTCTGAAGACGATCGACTTACAGAATCTGTTAGTGATCGATGTGTGCACGTGATAATGGTTTTATGTAGTGTTATAACATACTCACGATGCGGACAGAAACGATGTACCGAATGGAAGGAGCACTTATTTTCAATGTAGGTGGTGTTGATTTCATTTGTTATAGTATTACCCTGATGTGATTATCGACAAGAATTATGAGCAACGCGTAGGAACAGGACTCGAGATGAAGTGTAGCAACGTGAGATTTTCACAAATCTGTCGGTCTACCATGATCGGTTGACTGTCATTATTGTGAAGTTTGGCACCTTGGGATTTTCATATCTAGACCGACTGAAGCAGATGCTGTGTGTTCATTACTGTTGAAAGAATTCCTTCTACACGGTTTTTATCGAGTTTTTTTCTACAGAGTACAATTTGGTGTGTTACTTAATTTGAAGAGTGTTGCGTTGCAAGTATAGTTTGTTAGCATAGTTTGTGATTGTTTGAAACACGTTTGGCGAAGCAATTTCATTCATGCTTCGTAATTGAAGTAATCCCAAAATACATTCCAATGGAAGAAGACACGGAACATACTGGATGCCTTCGCATTCCTACTGTTGATCAACGATATGGAGTCTGGCTACTTGTGGCCAACGTCTTTGTTTCAGGTATTTTCTCCAGAAGAATATACTGTAGGTCTTGGGACGATGATTAGTGCTTGTACAGATAGGGAACAGGACCAAACAGACTGCGCAGTGTTCTTTTGTGGAGTAGCACAATTCATTCTAGGCTTTATTATTATCGGTTGGGTCTGGAGCCTTTTCTGGGGAGTGAAGATTTACTCCAAATCACGGCCCAAAGTTCGTGTAGTATCAACTAACACTGTTCAGATCATGGAACATTCATAATTTGTTCTCATTCTTCTTTTTGTTTTCCACAATCTTTTACGAAACGCCCATATAACTTTGGTGTTAGGTCCGAGACTTAGAACTTTTTGAGAAACATGCAACCTACGGAAACAGATAGTAAAGGGATCGGGAAAATTCAGTACCTCCAGGCTAATCAAGGGTTCATCCGCTGTCGCCATAAGATTTATGGTAAGAGGGATATAATTTTCTTCTTCAGTGATTCCCGTGAGTTTGAAGGTAAACTGAAGCTAGGTATGAAAGTGAAGTTTGTTGTGGAGGAAAATGGCCACCGCGAGAATTGTAAGGGTGGCGAAATAACCCACTGGGCGGTGATAACGTCAGTTTGTGATAGTAACGAGGGAGATGTAAACCCGTCTCAAGAAAGTTGCAAGACGCCGTCCGTTTTAAGTGATAATAGTTCGTTGTATACTACCGGCTCTCTTGATGAAAGACTGGGTTACGACACCGATGGAACTGACTTCAAGAAGTGTCTATTTGATGAACGAGATGTTTTACGAGAATTGTTGCAGTCTGTGTACAGCTCTCTCTATCATGTTGTGATCAATTCTTCGATTCAGCAAAACACTATTGAAGGAAAGTCCTGTTGGGATGTCTAACAGTGCTTTTGTGTTTTTGCTTTTCTTATGTGAATGATTTGTTGGAAAAACCCTTAAACACAAAGTGGTGCATGGGAAAACTAGTGCGCCAATAATTGCTGATTATCTGAACTGGATTATAGAGTTTTTCTATTATTGTCATATTATTTGCATATAGGTACTCTCCTCCTCTTGTCGGTGTAGTGTTATTGAATTCGTCATGGATTTTGTGGTGACCTTTATTCAACAAAAGATTGGTGTCAAAGAATCACAGAGGGTTATACACTACCTTCCTGTCATTGTCCTTCTCTCTCTATCGACGTTACTCTGTTATTTCTATTATAATGCTTTTGCTCCGATTCTCTCACTTCTTGCCTCGGAGTTTGGTTTTGGCGAGGAAGAACGTGATCTTTACTTAGGTATACAAAGGCCGTGCGGATTAAATCTAGGAAGTCAGCTAAACAGTATCTTTTTTATTGTTGGATGTCCGTGCTCACTTGTTATTTCCTTTGTGGCCGATTCCATTAGTCGCAAGATTGTGTTCCTTGTGATTACGTTCACTTGTCACATATCTGCATTAGCTTTACCATTCTTTACCACCTACAATATGCTCTATGTGTGGAGAGGGCTTTCTGGTGCACTAATCACTTCTTGTCTTCCAGTCTATGTTTCTGTCCTAAGCGACATATTTCCTATTGGTTTGCGTTCCCTCGCTTCTGTATTGTCGTCTGTTGTGGTGGGTTGTGGCATGCTTGCTGGCCAGACTCTCAGCGGCTACATTAGTTCTCGCTTTGGTTGGCGTTTCTTTTTTCGCATCACTTCTTCTGTCGGTATTTTAGCTGCCATCGCTTTAGCATGTCGTGTTTCCACGGTTTCCTCATTTCGTAGTTACCACGTTTCCTGAAAACGGGGAAGCTGATGGAATGGGGGAAGTTCGTACCCCTCCATCTCCCACACCTTCATCTCCCACCGTCACTGAAGCAGATGTCGAGGTTTCTCTGGAACTTGAATCACCCTCTTCGAAATTCAGCAAGTCCATAATTCGGACCATTTTTTCGGTTCCATCGAATTGGTTACGTATTGCAGGAATCTCGCTTCTATGTAGTTTTTTTGCAAGGATTACCAGGAACAATGCCGTGGGGCGTTTATTCGATCTATCTGCATAATATTCTGTGTGTTGAAGATCATTATTCCATCGATGTGGTATGGCTCTCACTCTATTCTTTCCTAGGCCTCTTCGCTTATTTTACTCTTCGGAATCGGTGCTGCAGGAGGAAGTGCTCTGGCAGGTGCACTTTGTAGCATTTTGTAATTCCAGAAGTCGGGGGTAATTTGTAGAATGTCGTATAACAAGCAATTGTTACCATTGGCGATCGGATCTTGCTACTTTGTTTCCCTCCCTCTGATTTCGACTCTTTTTTCAATACATGCGAATGGCTCGTTCGTCACTCTAGTCCTTCATGGAACGATTTTGCTATTTCTCGGACTGTTGCTGAGCATTCCTGGACCCTGCATCCGCACGATGCTCATCAATGTGAACATGCCGCAGTGCAGGTCGCTCGTGGTGGCTATCAGCGAGGTTTTTAATAACATGGGTAGAATTGCAGGCCCCATTGTATTTCTTTATTTCTGCAGGTTGGTGAAGAAGGAAAGCTCAAGAATAGGAGTCATAATCGAATCGACTCGGTCTTCCTGATAAGTGAGTTTTTCTATGTTTCGGCAGGAATTTGTTTCTTGCTGTACTTCACGTGCGTGCAGGACGAGCAGTACGTGATGGATTCCATCGAGCGAGTTATGGCGGAGTTAAATGGAGAGAAAGTGGAAGAGAAGTGCCAAAGTCCAATTTTTGATGCTGTGGATGTGTACAATGAGATTAGTCCCGATCCAGAACCTGTTTCGGTGAAAAGAACGATTTCTTTACCTACATTGCGAGAGGCAGGTAAAGGAGTGAATTCTGTCCTAAGAAAAATGATGGATTCATTAAAGTTTTCGGAATCAGTAGAACCAGAGATAGAAGCAGCACCCTTGCTGGTTAAAGTGTAAAATATAGTTGCTTAGTTTGTGTTGTGTTTGTTGAAAAGAAGACAGAGCAGGATAGTAGTGAGAATACACAAGAAGAAGATAAAAAAAACGCAGAGAAAAAGAATCACAGTAACAAATGGGAAACCTTTGTGTCTGTTAAGAAAATAAGGTTCATAGTCTTGGATATCTCTTCAGAAACCGAGGTATGCAACAGCACTCGTTCTTTCTGTGCAGTCTTGAAATAGGGAGAGTTGCTTATCCGATCCTTTGTATCATCTACTGTCAACACACATACAAATACTCGAGGAGAATTTCGAAATAACTGTGACAAAACATTACCCGTCGAGTCATTAAAAGCATACTGCAGAGCAGAAAATGCACGATTACAACAAGCACGGATTCGCTACAAATCATAGATTTGGCGGGAAAAGACGATTCGAGAACGAGAAAATTCGATCGAATTCGTGTTCAGAAATATATGAACTTCTTTCTCCATTGTTTTGCAAAATGACAAAAACGGATAAGAATTACTCTGTGTCTCATTTCCCATTGTCTCCATATAGGAAAGAAACAAAGAACTCAGTGATCGATTCTGCTCCGACATTTGGAAAATATACAGTACAGAGAGAGGAACAAAGAAGGGAGAACATTCCAAGTGGTTCTGAAGGAAGAAGTATTTCACTGTGACATAAAACTGACGGAATTTAGGTAATGATTGAGCATGAGCCATCGTTACAGAAAAAGTATCATCACCACGATCTGTTATTTCAATTTCCACATCGACTCCTGTGTGCTACATGTCAAGCAATACAAACAAAGAAACAGAATGGACACACAAAATGGTCCACTTTGATTCATCCATCTGATACTGAATTGAGTAGAAAACTGAGTGTTCTTTTAAACCTGGAACTATTCGATTTGCAGCATCGGAGACGTTGGATGTCACAACCAGAATGTTTACATTACTATTTGGATGCATCCTAAAGTGGAACACGTACTAAGCATATACAAACCACTTTTAACACTTCCTACAAGGAAACACGAACACTTCAACTGAAGAGACTCTAATAAACTTGTGAAATCACTATAAGCACAAATCCGAGCTTGTTCTTCATATTTGTTAAGCGTCAGCCAGCTTGCAAGGCAAAACAACTCTTCTTCTAATCTTTCTGTGCCTTTCAGATTTTTCAGACGTCTTTGTGCTTTAATAAGCCAGTCAAGTCTTTCATCCTAGAAATCACTTGCTCTCTCCTCTACAACCCCTTTCGACAGTTCATACTGCTCTTCCATCAGAGGGATCATTCTCTTTCAACAAACACCTCAAAACGCGAAAACTAAAATACATGTCCTTTCTTTGTCGTTACTTCCTTCTTTACCTTCTCTTTACCTCTTTTAGGTGGTAGTGTGCGTGTCCTGTTCACGACCACAGCAGCTCCAGACGACACAGTCTGGACCAATTCTACCTCACTATCCGAGCGTTTCTTCTCATCGTTTGTAACAACAGGCACCACTACATCGCCTCTACCATCTCCCACCTTCTCCACCATCTCGCTCTTCACTGACTCCAGCCCAAATATCCCGGAGAATTGCGAAGGAACCAGCTGCGTAAATGGACTGGGAATGAAACCCCCTGGGTACACTGCACAACCAGACTCATGAACCGCGGGAAATCCAGCGTTCTGAGAGTCCTGAATAGGTTGTTGTGCGGGCAAAATGGAGGAAGGGTATGGCGCCGAGTAAGGCTGAAACATACTTTTATGCGAAGTATAGGGAGTTACATAAATTGATGGAATTCCAGAATTTGGAACGATTTGTGTCGCACATGGAGAATTGGAAGGAATCGCTGCTATATATGGCTGTTGAATGAAACTTCCCGAAGAAGTTTTGGTTACACAAGGAACGAAATAAGGTCCAGAAACCGGAATTCCAAAAGACGGAGATGATTCTGCTGTTGTATAGGATGAAGTTGACTTTATATGCGACTAAAGTGGAATTCTCAAAATATAGCCTACTTTCACAAACGTATAAAACTGCGGAAAGAGCCAAGAAATCTGGCAATCTGATTGAATAAAGCAAAAATTCCGAAAGGCAGTATCAGGAGCATTTCTGCGTGAGTTTGTTTCTCCAGGAGATTCCATAAGAACACTAATATGCCCATCAAGACGACTGTCGACATGGTCATTGATGGGAGTTTCATTAGGAGTTTCGTTCGGTAGTTCGGTACGTGTTTCGGTGTGCCCATGCCCATCAGCAGGCGTCTCACCAGGAATTTCAGTAGAGAGTGAAGAAAAGGAAGGTGAATGATTATACGATTCACAATGAAGACATCTGATAAGGGGGGCTACAGGTCCCACGAACTGTGTTAATGACTGTGTCTCATCTTCGTTAGCCACGTGATTTGCCTGAGCTGTGAACAATAGAGTAGATCTCCATGCAACACAAAGAAGTCGAGTGAAGACGTTTTGCATAAAAGAGAGATATTGTCTATTGCACATATTCTTTCGATGCTGCGTAGTCTTAACGTGCTATTTGTTACTACTACGACTAGTCCCTACCTCAAGATAGTTAGAGAATTGAATGAGACAAAGATCACAGGTTCGAACCTTCATCTGCTTCTTTTTTACGTTTCGTTTAATGTAGGATTCTTTCCACGTTGCTTCTTCAAAACGGCCGTCGCGACGAGCTTCATAGTCCGTTTGCAAGCGGCTCAGCTTACGCTTCAAGTCCTCGTACATTCTATAATGAGAGAAGAGCATAAACATCACTGTTTCCACATGTTTCGAGGGAGGAAAGGAGAAAGACCCTGAGGACAGTCACGGTGGAAGGAGGGAGGAGAGTAGGATTTAAATGGCTGTTGATGAGCAGACGAGAAAATGTACCAGACTGACAGTTTTGTAGTGCTTCGTAAGGTCGTGAATCAGGATATTCTGATCCATGTTGATTGGGCGAAATGTTGGATTTTGCTTTCTGGAGATTAGATGAATGCAACAAGCTCACCCTGCAAGAAGTAATAACGAACGACCCACTTGAGCTTCGATAATCGACGTGTACTGTGTAATAAGTAATGTAAAGGACACAATGGTCATAATCAGATCAGGATATGCTCTATACTGAAGATCGTCTTCCTTTCTTGCCGAGCTTGATACAATCGACTTAGACAGTTGTTGATTGCAATTTCCATTTGAGAATAATCAGTTGTTTGTGAATAATTAGCTAAACTAAACCGATGCTCACTTATACTATAAAATCAGAAACAACAACTTGCTCTCACTTTGGAATGCAATAAACAAATTGTGTTACGGAAGGAGAATAGGTATCTTCCACAATCTAGAACAATAATTTCAAAATATGGTGTCATACATATCCAACCCCTCTCAGAATCCGTTTCAGCTCCTCAACATCGATTCCGTTGTTAAATCCATCGATGGCATCAACAAAGATGACAGAGTCTAATTTGACAGCTGTACTCATCCGATGGCAAAGCAATCACTTGAATAAGTGCTACAATTGCTTAGAATTTAATTATATACCCTTATTTCGGTAATGTCCTAATAGCTTCTATTTTAAATTTCTATTCACAGTTTGTGATAGTTTATTTTAACAAACTGGTTTAACCCAGAAACTGAACTAAAGATAAAGAAACTCGACACTGCCATCTTCTCGTCGTTTCGCTACTCCTATACAGAGCAGAAGTTCGTCAATCAAAATAGATATTTCCGAATTATTTCGCAGCTCCATTAGTGTCTTTTCTTTATTTTCACTCTGCATTACCTTAATTATTGCTTTCTGAATAAATGGCTCATTTAATAATTCTCGAATACTCTCTAAAATGATGTACAAGTGCTATTACCTACCTGATTCTTTTATTCTCTCTAGTCGTTCGTGTGGAATCAGAGATTCTATCACATCGTCATTCGAATCTGAATCACTAGCATCCTCTCTCCCTTTCCGATTTGCTTCTTCCCTCCTTGCACTTTCTTCTTCTTTTATTTCTGTGCAGACACTCTACATTGGAATAGACAATACTCTACACACTTTGTGATTCTTGAAGCAAACTACACTACAGTAATTGATGCCACATTTAGGGCAAGTATATCTGGATTTAAAGCGATAATTAGCAAAAACTTGGAAGGCTTCTCGTTGCACACTTTACACAATATAACATTATCCCCTTGTGATTTTTCTGTTTGACTCATTTCACTGTGTACAGAAAAGCTTACCGTGGATTTATTATAACATCCCATATTGCTTCAGAGTATTCATACTGATAGTTTAGGAGTTTTTATTGTCGGTGAGTTTAACTCTAGAATAAAGAGCATTTGCTGTGTCGGGACTGGTTATGTGCGTGAACCAACGATGGCAATTATTGCTTTGAAGTGTCCCCATATTAAGGTGACTGTCGTTGACTTAAATGCTGAATGCATTGCAGCCTGGAACGGTGATAGTCTGCCTATTTTCGAACCTGGTTTGCACGAAGTGGTGATGCAGACTCGTGGCAAAAATCTGTTTTTTATAACAGACGTGAAAAAGGGAATTGAGGAAGCAGAGATGGTGTTCTTGTCAGTGAATGTTGTTCTGTGTTTTGAGCGTAACGAATAGACTTCCACAAAGACATTTGGTATTGGTGCAGGAAGTGCAGCCAATCTTCGTTATCTGGAATTGGCTGCTCGTAATGGCTTCCAAGAGTGACAAGATCATAGTTGAGAAGTCCACTGTACCTGTTCGTACTGCTGCTACTCTCCGCTGTGTGCGAGAAGGT
>JZRO01000710.1:0-15917 GCA_000963465.1 Blastocystis sp. subtype 9
AAGAAGATATTTGAACTGTTTGCTACAAACACGTTATTTCTCATCTTCTGCTTTCCATAACGTTAGATTGTCTTTGATCAGAGGAAGTACTTGATACGCTTCTGTGTACAAATCTTCGGAACCCTGCATGGCTCTAAATGCATCGTCGTATGCTTTGCTTGCCATTTCTCTTGCCTATCGATTAGATATAAGGTACTTAATCACCTTTGCCGAGTCGCCCTTGACTTCATAATAAAAAACGGAAAAATTTAGAACTAGACCCAGATACACAGGACTAGCTTCTGACATGCCACATGCCACTGCATCGTTGACTGCCTCTTGATATTTCTGTTCCGATTTTTCTGCCAGCTCCTTCTTTTCATCATCATGAGCGAATTCAGCAAGATAACGATAGTAGTCTCCTTCCATCTTCAGATAATATACACGGTGCTCGAGCGGCAATTCTGGATTCTCTAGAATCTTATCACAAATCGCTGTTGCAGCCAAACAGGATGACTTCAGTTCATCCTCAATAGAAGACGCAAAGCTATTCAATTCATCAATTAGTCCAGAGTTCCCAGCGATAACTGTTTTGTTGTTAATGGAGAGTAGCAATCGCAAAGAATTACGCTTCGATGAAATGACACTTTTGTATGCAACAGAAAATAGACTGCGTTCTCTATCTGTTAGTACCACATATTTTGCTCCAGGACGAGGATTTGACAAAGCCGTGCTAATGTACTGAACCATATCATCATATCTTTCAGCAGCCTCAGCTATCTTCGCCATTTCCATGAGCTGATCGACATTATTATCACTCCTACAGAGTGTTAACAATCTACACTCACTCCAACAAATCTACTCTTAGAGATCCATACTTACATTTGTTTCTTATACTTGCTGTATTGCGTAGCAATGATAGTGGATAACATCATTCAAAGTTGACAAGTTCTGGCGAATCTGTGCCAAAAGGTTGAAATAACCGTTACTCTATAGTGTACAGAAAGTGGTGCACAATTCATCAAATAAAACCAGTATTTTTGTAACATAAAGTACGAATACGAAATTATCGATTTCATGGCAGTGAATGAAGAGATAACTCTTCCTTTCTTTGATAGAATAGGTGCAACTTTTCATAAGAAACAAAACACATTATTCGGTACTATTTCTGGAATAGAGAGAGTATTCAAATATTAGTTGCAATGGTTTTCAATGAATATGTTTCGTGATATATAGGAGGTAGAGACACGTACACAAGAAGTAAAGGACATTACCCATGTGGAGCGCATTGGGGCCCATTCTCACATCCGTGGACTTGGTCTTGATGATACATTGGAGCCTAGGGAGGTTTCACAAGGTTTAGTAGGACAGTGTCATGCTAGAAAGGTATTGTGTTGGTTTTCGTGATCTAAGTGTTTTAGGCTGCAGGCATTGTGACAAAAATGATCCAAGAAGGAGAAATTGCAGGAAGAGTAATTCTCTTGGCTGGTGAGCCTGGAACAGGCAAAACAGCAATAGCGATGGGAATTGCGCAATCACTGGGGACCGATACTCCGTTTACATCTCTTGCTGCTAGTGAGATCTATTCCCTGGAGATGAGCAAGACAGAAGCCCTTACTCAGGCATTCCGCAAGTCGATAGCACTCCGCATCAAGGAGGAAAGCGAAATCATTTGCGGAGAAGTTGTCGAGATCAAGATTGAGCGAAGTCTCTCTGGCACGGGCGACAAGATTGGAAGCATTACGCTTAAAACCACAGACATGGAGACTGTCTACGAGCTGGGCACCAAGGTATCTGCCTGCGACCATCGTGATCCCTAGATGATCAACGCCATCTCAAAGGAGAAGATCAGCTCGGGCGACGTGATCACGATCGACAAGGCGAACGGGAAGATCACTCGCCTCGGCCGCTCGTTCAGTCGTAGTAAGGACTACGACGCAGTCAGTGGTGATGTAGTTTTTTTGGAATTCCTGAAATCCAGACGAAGTTTGTCCAGTGTCCGGAGGGGGAGTTGCAGCAGCGCAAGGAGGTGGTGCACACGGTGTCTCTGCACGACATCGACGTGATCAACTCGCGGCAGCAGGGCTTCCTGGCGCTGTTCGCGGGAGACACGGGGGAGATCAAGCCGGAGGTGCGCGAGCAGATCGACGAGAAGGTGGTGGAGTGGAAGGACAACGGGAAGGCGTCGATCGTCCCTGGCGTGCTGTTCATCGACGAGGCGCACATGCTGGACATCGAGTGCTACTCGTTCCTGAATCGGGCCCTGGAGACCAAGATGGCCCCCATCCTCATCCTCGCCACCAACCGGGGAATCACCACGATCCGCGGAACGGAGTACCAGTCGCCCCACGGCATCCCGCTGGACTTCCTGGACCGACTGCTGATCATCGCCACCGACCCCTACGACGCCAAGGAGGTGCGGCAGATCCTGAAGATACGATGCGAAGAGGAGGACGTGGACATGAACGAAGAGGCGCTCGAACTGCTGACCACCATCGCCACACAGACCTCGCTGCGGTATGCGATGAACATGATCATCACCTCCTCTCTGGCAGCCAGAAAGCGAAAGTCAAATACGGTGGGAGTGGAAGACGTGAAGAAGGTGTTTGGACTGTTTTCGGATGTGGGGCGCTCGGTGAAGGTACTAACAGAATACAAAGATAGCTATTTATACAGTAAAGTTCAATCTTTTGTTTGTTGCAACATTGGGCATGTCAGAGGATGGAGACGTAGTGTGGCCATCTACTGTATCTCTTTAATAGGAAATTAACTTCCAGGAGTTGGTGGTAACGAAGGATTTGTTGCAGGGATTAGTGGACAAGGAATTTATTACAAAAGAGCAACTAAAAAAGATTGAAAAGTATATAATTGAGAATCAAAAACCAGAGAAGGAAAAAAGCTCTCAGAAGCGCGCTCCTGATGAAGTTTCTCATGAGGATGTTTTGGCAACTACAAAAAAGAGAGTGGAAAACAAGGAAGGAGTTTGGTTGCGAATATGGTCTTTATGGATAGCCTTTGGATGTGAAGCCGATACTGCCAGATGAAAACATGAAAATAGTGGATCAGTTACTGAGTACTGAAGAGGAAGACATCGATTCACCTTCTACAATAGAAATTGTTCCATATGAGTCCCTTTCTCGTCCTGATAATAGCTCTATTTGTCTTTTTTCTGTCATATCCCATTTACTGAAATCATCAAAGAAGAGTTCAGAACGATCCTGGAAAACTGACGAGATCTTTATGCGGAATTGTCGAGAGCTAGCGAAGTTCGATTCTGTCCTCTTGCTTCCCATTCTCTCTTCTCTTTTCGAAAAGTTATGTCTTCTTTGCAACAGTCTTCGCTCTCTAGTTGTTAGAGAAGCGATCATGACCGTGGAAGAGTTATTTCTGTCTCTCAAAGTAGATCCCTGTTTCCTCTTGCGAGTAGAACGTCTGTCTTGCTCCTGGAAAGGAGGCAATCGGCGCCATAGCCTTGAAATCGACGAGCGACAAACAATTTCTTCGCGAAGAGTGTCTTCGGTGTCTTGACAGCGTATTTCTTGCTTACGGCGTGACAGTAGATCGTGAGTAGCTGCGACTCCTCGGAACTCTCCGCCATCCTTCTCGACCTCTCCCTCTCTTCCGAGCGGAATCCGAAGATGCAGGAATGCTGTGTGAGATGTCTCTTCCTATGGTGGAGTCGCTATCGCAGAACACTCGGCACAGACGTCTCGGTCACATCTGTCGACGAGGAACGGAAAGCACTCCTGATCTCGCTCCCTTCTCTGATGAAGAGCCACAGTCCCCTTGTGAAGGCGTAAGTGTGCTTAGGAAAACTAATTATAGGGAAGTTACTGCTTTTGCTCAGCAACAGGTCGAGCTGTTCACCTATGAGGCAATTCACTCGCTCTTGCTGGAGAACGATGTAAATGAGTTCGCAATTAAAGAGCTTCTCGGGTGTGACAAGTCTCACAATTCGAATAAATTCACTTTTCAATCATTTCGTAAAAAGGTTAAGGAAAGAGAGGGGTTGGGAGAACGGTCAGATGATGTAATAACAATCGTGTAACAGATGTTTGTTTTTCACTGTAAACAAATTGAGAAACTTATTACACTCAGGTAATATGTTTAACGTGACCAGAGTCGGATGTTCGTTGCCTCTTCTCTTCACTTTTTTCTTTTTTAGAATCATCTATGTCAGAAGAAGATCAATCATTCAGTCCTGTCTATAATAAAGGAAGCACTGATTTTTAGGACACGATTGAAAAACTTCTCAAGTCGTATATGAAGGAAAACACAAAGATCTCTAGGAGTGGAGTGATTGTGGCAGCAGAGTTTCTACGTTTGTTCGTAGTGGGTATGAAAGTATAGGGATTTTTATGAATAGAAGCTATTCAAAGAGCACATAAGGAGGCAGAGAACGCTGATGTGGTTACAGCTCGTGATATCCAGAAGATTCTTCCAGAGCTACTTCTGGACTTTTAGTGTACAATTACTAGTCTGTTTGTTCAATATTTTAAAAAGAACCATAACTAGTTTAAAATGAAGTCGAAAATGCCTTTCCCAGAATCTTGTGATTCCCGCGATTATGACACTGGAGTAGTTGGATAGTAATTTACTGTTATTCTATGACTGAGGATATCGATAAAATAAACCACTCTGGGTGGGATAGCATGACCTCATCGGAAAGGAATAGTACCTGCAATGAAAAGGAATATCCTGTAATCTAGTTATTTTGTGTGTTTCTGATTGTATAGCTTCTTGTAGAAGTTGCACGTTATCTCACTGATCTTCATTCACCGAATGTTCCTGAGAATGTGGTTGAAACCTTTGCCTCGGGTGACGTAGCCTTTTGATGGTTTCTTTATGTTCAGACCCTTTGCGACATTTTCGCTGATTATATTGGTAGCGACATGATCGATTCTTATCAGAATGATGCGAGTTTTCTGTAAATGAAACAGATGATGTGTAGAAGTGAATTCTGTCCAAGCAGACGAGAATCTGTCAGCATTCCGTAATGCTTGTGGGAAAATCCAAATTCCCCCTTCCTGTATTGCTTCCAGTAAGGACTTCCGTGACGGAAACGTATTTGTGTGTGTGTGGTGTAAGTGTAGTATGAGCAAATTGAATTGATGTTGGTTATGTTCACGGTTCGCGGAATGAGCTGCGGTCTTCCTCCCGTGCGTGAGGAGCTGTCGATCATGCTGAAGGATTACAAGCTGGGAAAGTATCCGAAGAGTTCTAGCGATCGCAAGCGCTGCGAGAAGATCCTGTCGAACTACCGCAATGGAGAGAGCGACAGGGCGAACTCCATAACTGAGTCTTCGACCGATTCGTCGACCGAGGAAGAGAAGAAGACACTGTTCACGAACCCTTTGGGAGTTGAGTTCGATGCTCGTCCTGAGTCTGATGCTCGTCCTGAGCCTGATTCTCGTCCCGAACAGATCGACAGCGGCTCTGAAGATAGTGTGGATCTGGGGGAGAAGATGGATCTTAGCAGCAATCCACGCACAGACACACACATAGTGACGTCTCAAGTCCCCTCCAGGGACACGGATGTGGAGGACAAGCAGAAGGAAGGCGAGCTTGAGCCGCTTGAACAGCCGAGGCAAGACACGAGCTCTGGAGACAACCACGGCACCACCAACTTGGAGGAAACGAAGCCTGTTCCGATTGATTTGGATAACAATTCGATCATGAGTCCTCGGGCACCGGAAATAGAGCTGGCGTCGAGTTCAGAGTCGAGTTCGGAGTCCGACCCTGTGCCTGAACCTGTGCCTGAACCTATATCTGAACCTGTATCTGAGCCTGTATCTGTGCCTGAACTTATGCCTCTATCTGAGCCTCAGCATGATGTGCGTCCTGAGCCTGATGTGCGTCCAGAGGATGATATGCGTCCAGAGGATGATACTCGTCCTGAACATGATGTGCGTCCTGAATATGATACTCGTCCTGAATCCGTCCATTCTGAATCAGATATGCGCCCCGAATCCGTTCATTCTGAATCAGATCTGCGCCCTGAATCTGTTTCCTCTGAATCGGATGTGCGTCCTGAGCCTGGCTTCCAGCCTAACCCCAAATCTGAAGATCCTGAAGATGAATGCAACACTCTTCTGCTTAACTGGAGACCCGAGCAAGATTTTCTGCCATTAGATTTTGATGAACCTGATGTTATTACTAATGTGAATGACCCATTCGAAGAGTGGAGCGATCCAGAAAACATAACTGAAGAAGATAACTTAATAAGAATGTTCGAGATGCTCTGTCCACCTCAGCCAGTCGAGCCAGTACCAATCCCGACAATCCCCGAACCCGAACCCGAACCCGAATCAGTGTCAGAATCAGAATCAGAACCTCGTCCTAAACCCGAAGGACCTATGCCCCCACCTCTGTCTTCATCTCTGCCTATGTCTCGACCTATCAATCTGTCTCCAGTAAAGATACCCAGTTTAAGACGTAAGTGTGTGTTTTGTGTGTTTACTATAGCTCGTCCGGTCAAGGCCTACGTTGTGGTCATCCTTGTTTTGTTGATGCTATGCTGTGTTGCAGGTTTCGTTACATGCGGGATCTGGATTGCCAGAATCAATTAACAATCTGTGTAGTGTGTTTGATATATTTTGTTAACAAACTCGTTATAGTTCAGTGATGGATTCATCCCACTCTATGAAGACATACTCGTTAACATTTGAAGCGCAACAGGACTGTTGAGACAGTTGGATAAACCTGGGAGAGCCCTCGACTACGCACTCTGCTACAATAATAGAGCAGAGAGCTGAAGATTTCATAAACGAATTCCTCGAAGGTTCAAAGAACACTTGATACGTCTCTGCACTGGTTTGAAACAATCGACTACTCATAGGAACCATCAGAGGTGGCTGGAAGACACGCTGCGCTAAGATCCAAACTACATGTTGATCGTCATTGCAAATCTACCTCCATACGGGCTGTTTGGGGGATTCATCACGCAAGAATTCTCCACATGGACCCAAAATCCATCTGTGTTGGAGTACACCTCCGATGCCATAAGAGTATCGCCCGTGATCAGTGAGGAGTGGATCATACTACCACTGCAGGGAAACGAGTAGCAGCAAATGTTCTTACGGTCTAAGATCCGATATTGGACATTCTCCACATCATGAACCAGATGAAAAGCCCCTATTTCAAAGCGATCGAAAAGCCAAACAAGAGTCTTGAAGTGAATATCCAACAAAAGTGAGACGTTCCCAATTTGAAATGAAATCAGGTTCGTCTTGATTGTCCTGAATCTTCATGAAATCAGATGCCATTAATTCGTCAAGCGTAATGCGTTTAGAAGCCTCGCAATCGAAAAAACGACAGATCAGCTGCTTCGCCTGCGCAGAGAGCTTTTCGAAGGCAGGATCGTCCTTCTTAAAAGCTCCCTTATGAATGTTGGAAAGAATATTTGAATTCTTATACGACCCGAAGGGAAAAGAGCGCGTGAGTCTACGTGTTGCGGAGGAGCAGAGAGGTACAGGATGTAGAGCAAGACACCCAACGACCAGTTGTTGTGCAGCAGATCCTCGGGCTGCGAAAGCACGTTCTCTCGACTGAGATACTCCATGTTTTCCACTAGGGAATTGAGCGGATTGACACTCTAGGTTGGAAAAGACAAACAGGACAACTGTGGGCACCTGACTGCGTGGAACAAGGACGATGTCGTGAATCGAGTTGAATCGTCGGAGGAGGATATTCGACAACCGGATATCGCTCTGACTGACAGGAGTCGATCGATCTTGCAACAAAGGAAGTAACTGCCTGAAGACAGTCCTCGCACCCTTTTCAGTTAAAGGACCGTTCTTGAGGAGATACGAACAAAGTGAACCACCTGCAATATAATCCTAGAATAAATGGAATTCCAAATTTCGAACAGAAACAGAATAGTAATAGTCTTCATCCCTATGAACAAAGAACGAAGGAACGACACGATCTTTGCTGGAGTCTGGAGGGGGATTTATCTATTTGGCAAACACGAAGACTCGTACATGATTCTCCGTTTCCAACTTGGGCTTTCTGCTCAATACGACTCTTTTGTGATGCAACAAATCCACGCAATAACAGACGCTTGAGCGAAAAATGTGAGAATCATTAGCCAGTGTAGAAGGAACAATCCCCATCTCTAAAACGAAAAAAAAGGCTTGGTTCCCAATCTTAATAATACGAGACTCGTTAAAACGTTCGGCAAAGATCCAAGAATTCACCCAGTTCCATCTATGGAACAAAGGACAAAGAAGACAAACGAAGTCCGAAAAATCAGTTGATCCCTCATTTTAAAAGACGTAACCTCCTTTAGAATTTCTTCAAAAAGAGACGAAAAATCCGATTGGGAGCAGTAGACTACACTCGACATCTTGTCAATAAGCTGTTCATGTGACTTCGATGTCTACCTCAGAGGAAAATGCAAATAATACTTCAGGACCACACATCGTAGTGATTACATCATGAACATATAAAAACTCTCCACGTAAATAGACAATATGAAGCAATTTTTGGATGTCGGTAATAGATTGTGAATAAAAGCTGAACTTCTCATTCTACAGAGTAAATAACGATAAATCCCTACATCCAATCGGAAAACTGTATAGTATCCATTTGAATCATGCAGCAGCAACAGATCATGTAATTTCTTTATAGGGATCATAATTTCGTACCCATTCAAAACCAGTTGAAGTGAATTCTTTTTACAGTGGATCGTACAAGTACCTGCATATTCTGTTGTCTATTGGTCACAGACTGTATGAGCTGATTACAGTCAGCGTTCCAGACACGGAAAACACAGTGGAATTATCATTATTCATAATTCTGTAAATAGCTAAATTATATACCCCCTTATTATTATGAAATAGAACTATCATTAAATCTGCAGAGCATATTCACCTATTTAAGAGAAGTCACCAGCATTCAGAAGAAAATACAACTTTTGTGCTGGTTTCCAGTGAAGAATACAACTTATACCATATAGTGGAGATGACCGGAATTCCAGGATTCGATCACTTTTCCTTTATCATCAAGGAATCCACTAGTAGAATCTGAAACTATTCTATTAGACCTTCCACGAGATGCCATCACACCGCAGTTATTCAAGGTCTCGCAGTTCGAATCGAAGAGACTACTAGTATGTGGCGTATTTCGATGCTTTATTATTAGTGCACGTTCAGGAAGTGCCTATTCTTCTCATAGCAAACGTCATTCTAGGCTGTAGAGTGTTGTTTTGTTCTATCACACCTAGATCGACAAACAGCCATCACCACCATCATCGGAGTTCATACTCAAGCGAGCACATGCGCCCTAGGAGGGAATATCACGGACATCGTCATCAACGGTAACTGGTGAAGGAAACATATCATATGCAGATATCGTGCAAGGAGTCGCCATTACTATGAGAGTTCTCAAAGTCAAAAGCACAGTTATCAGCATTCGATGTCTCCCGAGAGTGACCGAGATGATTCTCACGGTCATTACATGGGTGAAAAAGGTGATATACTAAACAGGCATTGTAAAGAGTGGAGTTTGGGTGCAATGCTATAGATATGATCGTTCGTGAACTAGGAACAGGAACCTTTGCACGAGCTTTTGAAGTAGTGGATACTGATACAAATAAATCCTACGCAATAAAGGTGGTTCGTGCAATCCATCGGTTATTCTGACTATTCTGATTCATTTTCAGGTATTGTAAAAGTGCAAAAATCGAGGCAAAAATTGCCAAGGATATTACTGAGCGTGATCCTGCTCATAACTCTCATTGTTATCATCTGTACAAAATAGTCCCTTTTTTGTTACTTTTTAGATATGATGAATTTGAGTTTAACGGTCACTATTGTATGGTAATGGATCTTCTTGGCGACTCTCTCTATGATGTGCTCAAAGCAAATGACTATCATCCTTTTCCTATGACATATATTCGCCCTATTTTGCAGAATGTAAAAATAGTTCCTATTTTGACATCAGCTATTTGAATCACTTGCCTTTCTACATGGATTCGGTTTGACACATACAGACTTGAAACTAGAAAACCTTCTGTTCACTTCAATGAATCATGTGCAAGGTCTTTCTCTCCTTTTCCTCTCATTCCAGACGTTCCGAATCGTTTCAATACTGTCTTGAAGCTTCCTGCTTCTCCTGAGGTGACCGGTAGTCCATGCAGTCGCACTGAAATGTAGTGATTGACTATGGCAGCGCCACCTACTCGACAGAGCGACGCACAGGAACGATCAACACAAGGCAGTACCGTGCTCCAGAGGTGCTGCTGGGATTGGCATGGGACGAGGAGTCGGATGTGTGGGGAGCTGCGTGCATCGCAATGGAACTCTTCACCGGCGATCTGCTGTTTCAGACGGTTGGGAAGGAGTCTGGAGGTCACGTGTAGCACGATGATTTACTGCATTATGCACTCATCGAAAAGATTGTGGGAAAGTTTCCAGAAAAAATGCTTGCTGCCACCAGCTCCAGAAAACGGAGGTATTTTGATGATCAGGGAAAGTTCCTGATTGACGAGTTACACCATTCGGAGCAGAAGCATGTGAGAGAACAGCTATCGTTGCAGGTGAGTGATAGGAGATGGGCTGAGAAGTAGGAGCTGGTGGGGAAGAAGTATCCACAATTTTTAGATCTGATGACATCGTGTTTGGTGATTAGTCCACAGAGGCGTATTACCGCTGCTGAAGCTCTTCAACATCCTTTTTTCTCGGGAAAAGATTAGTTGTGTTTGTTTCAATCATTTTTTGTGGTTGGCTAAAATGGGGGGAGTTTTGGATCTAGAAGTTCTTGCCATTTCTCTTGATGTGGTCAACACGCTCTTATACTGTTTGCGATAGTATGTTTAGCTAGTGGTGTACTATCCATAGGATCGGATCTGTTGTTACAAGGGTTAGAACTTGAGTATGATTCTGCTTTCCATCTCCCTATGGTTTCGGCCGTATCGGCAATGTCAGTGCTTGTGATTTGATCGATGTTTAGGATGTTGACAACTACGGTTACGATTACATCTGGAGATATCTTGTTCTGTGTCAATAGTTTTCCGTTTTGTGGAAAGGTCATGCATAGATCACTATATTTCACCAACAAACAGAGAGGTTGATTTGTTTAAGAAGATTCAAGAGATAATCAAGTCTCAAGAGACTTCTACGTTGCGGCTAATTCATAGGAACGATATTGTGTATGTTTTTGATTGGTTATCTGAGATAGTATTCCTAAGCAGCCTTTTTTCCAAATTACAGTTATTGACGATACGGTTCATTTTACTGTCGAAAAATCCCTTACAGGCGAGTGGAACATAATTCAGACAGTCAACAAGTTCGAGTTTCCAGTTGGTTTAACTGGTAGAGTAAAGCGCCAATATCTCGTTGGGAGCATTCTTTGTGGTGTTAATGAAGCAAACATGCTGACCGAATCTTCCGAAGCAGTGAATGCCCTTTTGTCGAAGGTGTGTCGACTCTCTTTCATTCTCGCTTAGTGCCGCCTGCCGATCGTTCTCCTCCTCGCTTCTCCCATCCAGGCGCAGGTGATCACTCCCGCTCTCATCACTGACTACATGAAGCCTTACGCAGAGGATCTGATCGCCCAGAAGCGAGACATCGAGCATCGTCGCAACGCGAAAGACCCATTTCTCAAGCTTGTCAATCTGGAGTCATCTTCGCCATCAAATGCTTCGTCCGAGACTCCCCCTGTAGACTCGTCGAGCGAGTGGTATGTGGAGGAGATCGACGAGGGCGTTGATCACTACATGTTCCCCCGCACGATGGGATATCTGGTGCTGGAGAAACAGTACGAAAAGTAGTTGTATTCCTTGCTTTGCATCCAGTCGCCACTCGCTTCTTCTTCCGGCACGCGACGAGCGTTGGAGAGCCTTTCTGCAGCGCATCGGCGGTGTCGAGTCGCTCTCTTTCAAGCTCACGCGACAGAGTGGGAATCGCTGGAAGCTTCTCAACGTCACTCAGGAGGATCGAAATCGGACGGAGCTGCGAGCTCTCATCCACGAAGGCGTATCTCCTCTCTTCTCTCGTGAGCAGTAGGTGCCCGAACATCTGCGCGGCGACGTGTGGTACTACGTGAGTGGCGCGAACGAGATGGCGCAGGCGAGCGAGGTCTCCTACCAGGAGTTGTCGCAGCGAGAAGTGGAGGCGGGCGTGAAGCGAATGATCGCCCTGGACATCCCCCGCACCTTCGCGAACAACTCTCTGTTCCACGGAGAGGAGGGGAGAGAGGCTCCGTACACATCGATGCTTCGCTCGATTCTGTACGCAACGAGCCACGTTCGCACGGACATCAAGTACTGCCAGGGCCTGAACTACATCGCCGCACTGCTGCTGCTGGTGCAGCACGACGAGGAGAAGGCGTTCTGGACTCTGCAGGCCATCATGGAGCACCTGTTCCCGAAGGACTACTTCAACGAGCAGCTCACGGGCGCACGCGTGGATCAGAAGGTGCTGGAGATGCTGGTCGCACAGCAGATCCCCGACTTGCAGAGACGATTGAAAGACGGGGGCTTTGAGCTGGTGGTGTTCACACTGCCCTGGTTCATTTGCCTCTTCATCAACACGCTCCCTTTCATCACGGTGATGCGGGTGTGGGATGTGATCATGTTCGAGGGAGACAAGGCACTGATTCGGATCGCACTGGGATTGCTGGCGATTGGAGAGAAGGACTTGAGGAATTGCTCGGAGTTTTCGGAGTTCTCGACTACATTCAAGTAGGGGTGACAGAGAAAATCGAAGATAGGCAATTGGGAATGTTGCTGTTTGATGCAGATAATCTACTGGATGTGGCTTATCAGAAGAAGATTGCTGAGGGTGCCAAGGAGAAGGTGATTTTCTTTAGAAGAAAGGAGTTGGCCAAATGGAGAAAAGAAGTACGTGATTCGTTGTAACTAGTTTTTTTATTCTAGTTTGTTTTCTTGTTGTACACATTTCCCTCCAACTTTCTTTCTATCAATGGACTATCTTGAGACTGATTATTTTGGATTCAAATCGACTCTACAGCCTGAGCGAATCGTAGAATTACTGGTAGATGCCTATCAGAACTTACAAGGCAATGAGCAATTGATGACTACTGCTAATGATTTTGAACTAATAAATCAGATGGCACAACTTGCCAGAGAGCAAAACATGAAATCCATATCTCCAGAAACAATGAAAGGAACTCAAGATGTGTTCAACACTCTCTCAACCCTTCAAACAGCTGTGCAACACACTGAGGAAGTAAGTCAGGAACTGCAATTTAGGAATTCAAGTCTGCAACAACAACTCGATCAAGTCAATCACAAGTTATCTGTTTTGCAACAGAGTAGTGATTCATTAATCTTTATTAATAGAACTCGCTGATGTCACCAAACAGAATTCTCTCTTAATGGAGAAGTTGAAAGAGATGGTTGACTGTAAAACTTCTCTTATACAATCTGAACAGCGAGTTCGAGTTCTCGAGGACCAGTAGTTATATTCCAAGATTTGAATAGCAGAACGAAGAATCAGCAACAGCGCATCAGTGAACTGGAGGAAGCACTCGCTTCAGAACAACGATATATCGTGATTTCTTGTGAAAAGATTAATTAGTAGGAGTATTTTCAGCAAGAGTCGCAAATTGCTCTTCGTAGTTTCTTTTTCTACTATTCATCGATAGAAAGCGTCAAAGATGATGCGAAAAGCACACAGGAGCAAGCAATGGAGCTAATTAACCAACTACGCCAGCAATTAGTAGAAAAGGAAAAAAGCTGATAATGTTATGATAAAAAACACACTATAAAGAACCATTACGGTACACTTATGGGTTTTCGATCTTGGGTCCTTCCCAGAGACGATCTCCTAACATAATAAACAAATATACACAGAGTACGGTAATAATCTTCAATTAGAGACAACTCGTCATTTGCCTGCTCTACAAGCTCCTCTACCTGTCCACATCCAATGATCCTCTCAATCGTTTTCACCTACAGATTACTCGCCTCGAAAAAGCACACATCCTCATTTTCCTGAACAATGCGCTTTCGGTACTTGGTGAATGCTTCAACATTCTTCCGATACTCTGCATCTGCGGGGATCTTCTATTTCATTAGAAGTAAACAAGTTTCTGTGAACTTTCACATTCTCAAGAGTTTTGTCATAGAGCTCCACAAGAACTGCTCTCGCGTTTGGAATGACAGGAACGCCAACGAGTCCAGTCGTTCTTTTGACTGCAGCACAAAGAACCCTTGTAACAAACATTCTATACTAGGTTAGACTCAGGACCACAGAGAATAGGAGTTTCCTACCTTTAATATCCAAGTAACTTAGTTTCTGCAACAGTAATAGAGAAGCCAAAATTCCCCCCCATTTTTGTACTGTATAAAAACAAACAGGTATCCATATTCTATCGCTCTCTTAACTCTAACCGTTCATAAATATCCCAAAAACGCTTCGCATCATCGATTGTTTCCTGTGTTGGATTTTCCTCCAGATTGGCAATGTGTACATTAATCATCTACAACATCACCTCCACTCTCCAGCTACCTTCAGCGTTTCACAGATCGTCGTCACTAGCTCATAGCCTCCGCTGGACACCTCACACCTCGCGCGATCCTCCAATCCCTTCTTCAGATTCCTCAAGTTTTCCAACAATTCCTTCAAGTGAAACTCCCCTCCAAAACACACCCGATTTGTGATTCTCGTCGCTGGATTTTCGACCGTCTCCATCTCCATTCGCTCCCGCACCTCTCGGAAGTAGGGATGCTGCATGCACTCCTTCGGAGTGAGTCGCTTCTGGTGGTCGTAGATGAGGAGGTTGTCGAGGAGGTCGTACAGCTCGGTGCAGATGTGGCTCTGCTCGATGCCCGAGGCGAACTCGGACCAGTCGCGTCGTCTGCAGGTGCCGAGACTCGCCACGAGTTCCCTGTTGACCTTCAGGTTGTATTTGTTGATGTACTTGTGGAGCTCCGCGGTGCCGAGCACGTTGACGATCACTCGCAGCTGGTCGTCGTTTCCATGCGCGCGAAAGAAGGGCAGGCGATTGAACACCATTCCGGCGACGATGCACCCGAAGGACCACATGTCGACGGAGTAGTTGTAGTACTACTGTTGAGTCGCACGACCGCACAAACCTCGTCGTTGAGAAGCAGCTCCGGCCCCTTGTAGTTCCGAGTGCTCACTCGCACGTTGCTGGGAAGTGCTGATGGTTAGACAGGGAAGCTGCAGTACTCGGGTTGTAGAAGGAGGCCAGACCCCAGTCGATGATGTACACATCCTTTGACTTGTAGTCATACAGCACGTTCCCCGGCTTCAGGTCACGGTGCATTATACCCTTGCTATGGGCATAGTCCAGACCAATCAAGATGCGGTAGAAGTAGTATCTCATCTCGTAGTCACTGAGAGTCGTCCAGTATTTCTAAGATAAAGCATTTCAACAAGGAGAAACACGATATGGAAGCGATTCGACCCATTTCGTCACGAGTATTGGGGTATCCTCGTAAGGGTTTCGAAGTTTATCTAATAAGGGCAAAATAGAAGGTCCACCATTCAAAGTATCCATTATCTTTATTTCTCTACGCTTATTAGAAAAATCCTATTGCAATCCATACCTCTTCATTTTTTGTCGATTCAGAGGCTTTAATAGCTTGATACTAACATATTCTCCCGTTTTCTTGTCATACGCTTTGAAAACCTCACTAAACTTCCCACGTCCGACAGAGGTGATTAATTCATAGCGATCTTGAGACCTAAAACGATGATTGCCACTATGAGGGATATTACCCATATTCGTATTCATAATGGGCGTAGTCGCTGTAGTCTGCAGGCTGGGATGTCACGGCATCTGCATACTCTCTTGCCACATTCATCTCAGAATTGTTTTAACAAACAGAGAACTAAAATCCATACTTCTACCAAAGTACAGCTACTCACCCAAGACAAGATTCGTTTATTGCTTGTTCTCCTCCTTGTTTTCCTCCTTGTTTTCCTTCTCCTTGTTCTTCTGCT
>JZRO01000077.1:0-51101 GCA_000963465.1 Blastocystis sp. subtype 9
TCAAGAATTGATAGAATAGATGGTTGTTGTAAGTAATATTCTATCAATATCAATATTGATATCATTTGTTAACTAGTATTTGAAATAATATCAAATACCATATAAATTTTGATAGTATATATTCGTTATACTTTACAGATTTATTCTTGTTGATAGAACAGTAGATAGATTGAGGTGATATCATTGCAACAAAATTGACTATTCAAATAGAAATAGAATTCGTGGAAATCGATTACTTGCCCAAAAATAATGATTTCACTGATTATTGTACGTATGAACAAATAGTTGAAATGTTCATGATCTCAAGTACCATATAATAATAATGTTAGCACTATTCCAATGATTGTATTCATGAAAACGTAGGATTGTTGGACTACTGATGCTTGTTGTATTTTACAATTCTTGTAATTCTATTAGATATTATTCACTACTATTATATTATCTCTATCAGATCCATATCTACCATCTAGACTATGTATCAACATCATATGTGCATCATTTCAATCAAAATTACCGTTTTGAACAAGAAGCTATAATAGACGAAATGGTGAATTATCAAATTCACAAGGTCAGAATAGTTGGCCTTATCTACTTGCTCTACATCATGATAGTAGACTGTAGTAGGTATAGATCAGTAAATGGGACTAATGAACGTATAGTATAATACGAAAGGGAGATCTGAAAACCTATTACTACTAATCATGGTGTATTGAGCTCGCATTGATTAGTGAATAGAATAAGTGATTCAGTCATCATATATGAATGGTACGTTGGTGTGAATTTAAGTTCAGAAATCGATAAATACAATGAAATAAACACTGATGGATTTCTTAATGAATTTGATTCTCATCGATAGATGGTGATATTTGAATGAACTACATATGATGATGTAAAATTAAAGAAGTGTGAAATCATGATACAACAATTTCGATCCCACTATCATTTCATTCCATCATATTTCTATTTCACATCAGTCCTAGCATCATTTCACGATTCTTCTATCAAATCTCAACAATAAAAACACCATATCCAACTGTTGCATCAATGAAGTGAATCTTAACCAACAATGTATGTAAGCACAACCAGCTATTATTCACATTTGGGAACAGACTGTGTACAGCTACATTCAAAACAAAGCTTTGATTATGAACCCTAGTCAAGCACATTTCGTTCTACCCTACCAAACATTCAATTTACCCTTCAGTAGTACCACTATTGCTTGGAAGAGATCACTTTAGACTGAGTTAAAGCATAACCTACCAGTATAACAAATTTAGGGCTGTATACAACACCAAAACACTACTATTATTGAAAATACTCACTTAGCTATCATCTACAGAATCAGTTTGTAATATTCATTCCTATCCTCAATATAACTGCTTAACAGAAAATACTCCATTTCTTTTTATCTCTGAGACTATAATCACCTCTTTCAAAACAAGCCATATCACCTTTTTGACACTCTCTGAATTAAAGTGAATGCAGTAGATGCAAAAAACAAAGACTACTAAAAAACTAATACAAAAACAGCGAGTCAACATGTGTCGTAGGAGTCTGAAGCTTCTCCAGATTCTTTATAACAAGATCATATATCAGAGCATAGTTATTGCGAAAGCTTTGAATCGACAATTTCGTGTTGAAGAACTGTGTTTCATCCACTTGTGATATACACTTTGCATAATCGAGTACCGATGGATTCGTCACCATCTAGCAATCACGCCTCATCCACAGTAATACCTCTATAATATAGCTCCCCCTCGTGTTGTGGTAGTTGCAAATCGAGTTGAGAATGCTGTACGCCTCGTCCTCCACGTCAGATATCGTGTCGACGCACTCTTCCTGAATAGCAACACTGAAGTCGTTTCCATCTTCCATCTTGGGGATTCGGAGAGTAATCCACATCTTGATTGCACTGCACAACACTACGCACTCCCTTACCTCCTTTTTCAAGAAATCCAGCATGGAGGACAGTTGCTACGAGTCAGATTGAGAAGTGAATACTACAGCATTAATAGGGATAACACACTCAGTAGGAAAGGGGATAGGATGTTTCATGTGATCTTTCTCCTTCTTATCCGAATGGGGTGTTTTCCCCTCAATCTCGCATCCCAGAAGCAAATGCTTTTGTTTCTTTCTCCAGTCATCAAATGTCTTATGTGTTTCAAGAACATTCTTCAGCAATTCCTTCTCCTTGCACTCTGCCATATACGCCATCACGTACTTATCTATCGCTATCTCCTGTCGCACTTCACTAAAAGATTTCTTAAAGAGAGGTTGATTCTACAAATAGTGAGAATCACGAAAGACTTTGACAAAATACATACCTGAATATATTCTGTGAGCTCAATAATCTTTTCGGGAAGCCGAGTAAAGAACAGACGTTCTCCTTCCTTCATCAACTTCTCATTAATGCACTTCACATCACTCTTCAGCTTTTTAGCTTCATCTGAATAACTATTCTTCGGTTTCGCTGCTTTCTTGGTTTGAGAACTTGCGGCAGCAGTAAACTTCTTTTCAATTGATTTCTTCTCTTTCTTCTCTTTTGTTTTTGTGCGCATTCTCTGTTGAGATATATATTATATCTCTATGATAGATCATCAAATTCCCGCGGGACGAGAATAAACATTGTCTATTATTCGGAGCAATGAGATATACAGAACAGTAGTATTCGAGATATACAACCGGTTATATTCAGAATCGACTCTGTGGTCCATCGATCGTGTATGGGATATAGGCTGTTCTTATTGATGAACTGCATGTTTTATCCACATATACCCCACTTTTCTTATAAATCACGGGTGAAACACAAAAGATGAATATGGTATCCTTCTTACATAATTGAATTGTTACTGTGTTTAAATGTGGAACAATATTTAATGGTATTTACACATATAGGAAACAAATCAACGATAATGTATGTCGATTCGCCATTATCTTGCTTTGATTGGGCGAGAGATCCATTGTGTGTCGTCAGTGTGTTTTGTGTGCTCCATTTCACAGAAGTGTTTATCTTGTAATCGTCATTTGTTACAGATGGGTATAAAATTATAATACCTACCTAACAGTGTAGTTAGCAATTATTTCCATTCAAGGATTTCTCCTAATGACCCCAATGGCATTTATAGGTTGTCGGCGGTTTGCGCTATGGTTGGGTAAGAGATGTGTTTTCTTGTGACACGAAGATCAGTGGGTATGGTTGTCGCTCCATTCCTTCGAGAGTTGATCAACTCGTATGTGTATAGGAACTATGATTTTGGTGACTGCACATCGCAGATGCTTACTGTAGGTCTTATTCAGTTGTCTGATGGGTAGGATCTGAATCATACTTGTGTTGGAGAACTGTTCGTCTCGCGAAGCAGACATATTGGTTGGTACGAGCTCTCTCATTTGATTAGTACTTGCTTTGGTTTTTGATGAGCTCTAGTTATGCTCTTTGGTCTTATCACTTGCATTCCCTTCTATGTAGGTTTATTCTGTGTGGGTTATTTGTAGGCTATGGAGGATCTGTTCAGTGCTCATGAAGGTGCCAAGGCAATGCGCACTATGCTTCTTGCTGGAACAATTCTTGAAATTATGAACTCGGCTTTCAATGTGGGCACTCGAGTTGCTTCTGGAATTGTTGGAGGTAGAATTTTCGCACCCAGTCGACATGGTTATCCTCATATTTCGATGTTGTTTGCTTCTTCTATTTTCCGCAATTCCTTCACTTGGCTGACCTTCTTCCGTGATGCGATATTGGGCTTGGGAGTGTACGTTGCTACCGTCTATGATAAGGAGTCTGATGTGATTGGTGGAAAGTGGAGAATTGTGGGCTATGTCACTGCCATCGTTGGTGTGATTAACACAATTCTTGAGTTCCTCAAGTTGGTCAACTATTCGTTCTTCAACGATCAGTCAGATTTGACCTACTACCTGTTCCTTATTCTCTACGTTGTGTGGCTCTTCCTCTTCGGATGGCACTGCAGAACGTTGGCCAGTCCTGAGGAGAAGGGAATGCTTGATGAGGATGCTTCTTCTGGAGCGGAGGTGAGTGACGATGATATGGACGACGATGCTCCTGCTGCTGCTCCTGTCATTTCTGATGAAGAGGAAGAGCAGGAAGCCCCCAAGAAGAAGAGAAGACATCACAAGAGGGAAGTGTCATCAGATGATGATGTTTAATCTTTGTCAATAGTACCTTGTTTGTGTAACAAAGATGATATCTTCTTCTACGATTGGAATACGAACGACTTCGGCTGCGACTGTAACTGCTAGAACGCGAATAACTACGCGACCGACTGTAACTTCGAGAGTAGCTGCGAGAACGACTGTAGCTTCTAGAATAGCTACGAGAACGACTACTGCGCGAACTACTTCGCCCTGAATAGGAGCGGCTTGTAGATCGGCTGCGGCTCTTACGACGAAGAAGAGGCTTCAGTTCTGGTTTACGCGCAGGTCTAGGTGGAGGCTCTGCTTTTCTGGGTTCCTCTCGCTTCGCACTCACCATATCGACAGTGATAATTTTGCCTACTCGTAAACATGTTGCAAAACGACTACCGTCGATTTGACCTTTATTCATACCCTCTATCACTTTCTTCGCATCTTCAGCAGAACCCATTACAATTGTTGCAGTTCCAGAAGAAATGGAAGAATGTGGCAACCACTGAATTAAGACATCCTTTACTTCTCCAAAGCAACCAAAGATCTCCTTTAAGTGTTTCTCATTCACGTTCCTATAAAATAGTCCCAAAACACAAGATCACTACGGAGAGAGATTTTTGACAATAACTTTATCTTGAACTGCATTCTCATCCGCATTTCTACACAATTGTCAAGTACACCAGCTGCTACGTGTTATTTTCTTCCCGTTTCTCCTGAAGGGGCTGATTGTCCTGTCCTCTATTTCTAATCAAAATAGCCATATCATTACGATTGATTTCCTTCCACAGACATAGAACGGCTTCGAGATCGACTTCCTAGAACATATTTGGCAGCGAGAATCAGATACTTGATGAAGAACGACTTGGTGATCGTGGTTGTGGCATAATCAATCGAATCAAGTAATTATTTCTTGAATAAATATCAATAAACAGTGATGGAGAGAAATAATCAATTCCCGTTATTCACATTTTTAAGATTATACCTTATTAACCATGGAAAAGTACTTGAATCCCAAGAATATTGAAGACTACAATAAGAAGGAATTCTGGGATGAGGCCTTTGAAAAATACAAGTCTGTTTTTGACTGGTATGGAGGTTATAATGATTTCAAGACATATTTTGCTACGTATATCAGCAAGAAGAGTCGAATTTTGCTTGTAGGATGCGGAAATAGCAACTTGGGAGAGAGATTGTTGAACTTATTGCTTCCTTTCATCTGTAGGTATGACAATGGTTATTATAATCTCGTTTGTATCGACTATAGTGAAACTGTCATTCACACAATGACACAGCGTCGAGGAGGACGAAGTACTTTGCAGTACATGGTGATGGATGCGACGAAAATGTCCTTTGAAGATGCCTCGTTTGATGTCGTCATTGATAAGGCCTGTCTGGATGCCATTTATGCTGAGGATAATGAAAACTGCAGACGTGATGCAACAGCATATCTAAACGAAAACATTCGTGTTCTCAAGCCTGATGGTGTTCTTTTCACCATCTCAATGTCTCAGGATTTTATCTGTACTCTCCTGCACAGTAGCTTTTTGTACGCATGTTTACCTTAGGTGTCATCTCTCCTTTCTCTACAGATATTTATCTCATTAAGCAACCTGTGGCGACTCCCTTGACAAATCCTCTTTTCATCTTTATTACACGTAAGACCAGCACCACGAGGCCGTTCCACTTCTTTTTCATTCCTACAGATGGTCTTTTGTATGTGTGCTGTCTTGCTGTCACTTAGACGCGATGATGTTCCTTTTACACCGGTGGATCAGCCAGAGTCATTATCTGCCGAGCAATTCGTGACACGAATAAAGGAAACTCGCTATTATTTCATTGGACGAAACAAACTTCGTGTTATTTCGAAGGGGAATCACGAACCGGAGCTATCGATTACGTTGATGCTCACAGATTCAGCAGATAAGTTGCCTGTTTTTGTTTGCTTTATTGATCATCTCTAGAACAAATATCAATTCGATGTCTGGGACCATCCCTCTTCTGGGAAGAAATCTCCTGTGGTGGTGGGATTATTTGTTCCTCTGGGAAGCGAGTCCTCTTCTCTGTGTAACGATCATGAGAGTGTTTGGCAGATAATGGAAGAAGTCCATGCAGACCGAATGATCGTTATCTCGCGACGGAACTCGGCATCTCGAAATCGCGAGATATCGGCAGACCAGGCTAAGAATGAGTTTTCCGCGGTTCTTCCCTATTTTCAGCCGATGAATGCGACGCACCCAATTACGATCTACTCTCCTCCGGACCAGGAAACGAACTCGCTGGAGATTGCTTCTGGAGTTCTTTCTTCTGGAGATTCGTTTGTTGTCAGTGATGTGATGACAGATGCTCGTCACGGTACTCGCAGACTCTTGTTTACAAGCAACGTGAAGGCTGTTCAATCTGAAATCGGGTTCCATGTAGCAGGAGAAAAAAAGAAAAGGAAGGTCTTCGAACCCAGGCATCTCCTCTTTTCAATTCATCAATTTATGGCTGCTTCGCTTCTTCTGTCCCCGCCAAAAACCCAGTCTCCAAATATTCTCATCTTAGGTCTTGGAGGTGGCTGTTTGCCTTCTTTTTTCAAAGCAGTTCTTCCCAAAGCAACTGTAACAGCGATCGATGTTGATGCAAAGATTGTTGAGGTGGCGCGTACTTTTTTTAAGCTGCCTAAGGAAGTAAATACAGTTGTGCAGGATGGTGTGCAGTTTGTGGAAGAGCAGGTCGAACATGGTGGATCATTTGACATCATCATGGTAGACATTGACAGTAAAGATGTTAAAAGTTCTTTTAGTTTCCCTCCAATGCCTTTTCTGACTGTTCTCACTCTTTGTGTTGTTTAGTTGTAGAAACGGTTTCTGGAGCAGTTGAAGTCGCTTGTGGGAGATGGTCTGGTGGTCTACAACTTGAATTCGAGAAAGCCAGAGTACTATGCCGTGTACGAAAGACAATTTAGCAATGTGTTTAAGAATATTCGTTGTTTCCAAACAGAAGATATCAACCAGATGTTGGCGGCTTCAGAGCGAGAGATCGCCGCAGAGAGAACAAAAGAAGAATCATGGCTCCATTACATGGAGGATTTCCAGTTCCCTGAGATGCAGTTTGGTGTTTGTTTTAGGAAGCTAGTATCACAATCGATAAATAAGGTGTGAAGTTGTCTCAATTGCCAAGATGAATTATACCGTCAGTGTTAGTTTTTATCTTCTGGTGTCACTTCTAGCTCACTTCCAGAGGAGACAGTGTAAAGATCAATTATCTTGGTGGAAAAGGATTTAATCTCGTTGTACTTGCTCAAGGTGACTTTCGAGTTCCTTATGCGTTTGTCATTCGCGAAGATGCATTTCGAGAATATAAAAACCAGTGGCAGTGTTCATTCGAGGTAGACGAAGATGGTGGTATATCGGATGATTGTATTGCAGAGATTCAAAAGCAATTTGAAATTTATGATTTGAAATATGAACTTACTGCGGAGATTCAGAATCAGCTTCATGATCTAATGAGTAACAGTCCCATTCCGAACCCTCTACTTGCTGTGCGCTCGAGCGGTGTGGCAGAAGATCTGGAGACAGCGAGTTTCGCGGGAATGAACGACACGATTCTCAACGTGGAGTGTGAATTGGAGCCGGTGGTGAAGGCTATCAAGAAGTGCTGGAGTTCCCTTTTTTCTCAACGATCCATTCAGTACCGAATTCAGAACGGTTTTTCTCCACTCGACACGTCGATAGCGGTCATCATTCAGGTGATGATTCCAGCCACTTCTTCTGGAGTCGCCTTCACAGCGGATCCGCAGACAGGCTCGCGTGCCCACATCTCTCTCGACGGAGTTCAGGGAATGGGCGAACCTTTGATGAGCGGACAGGTGAACACCGATCACTGGACGATTCGTAAGGCATATGGTGACCAGGACTACAGAATTGAAGAGGAGCACATAGGCTGTCAGTCCTATAAACTGGTCTCAAACTATCCCAAACCAGGGACCACCAGAGTCGATCTTTCTCCTGTAGAAGCAAAAGCTTCCTGTTTTTCTCGAAAAGAAGTAGTGGATGACTAGTTGATCAATCGTAGATTGAAATGATCTGCGAGATGGTCATCAACATCGAGAAGTATTACCAAAAACCCATGGATATCGAGTTTTCCTTTTATAATGACACTCTCTTCATTCTTCAGGCACGACCGATCACCCGACTTCTCACGATCCCAAACTGTACTTGATTTCATGTTCTAACAATCAGCTATTAATCCGTTAATTCATCCTTACGAAATGGATTGGTCTTTTTTTGTAAATGTGGGATATATCCAAATGCTTACTGATCCGATCACTCCAATGGGATTCTCTTTATTTCGTCACATTGCGAATATTTCTGAACGTTTTTTGATCTATGTTAATGGGTATATGTTCATGAATCTTTGTGGCTATTTCTCGTCATTTCTTATGAGAAAATTGTTGATATGTGACCAGTCGTATGGAGCATAATATCTAGACATTTTCAAATCGTCAGTGGACGCAGAAATGGGTCAAATCATGAGCGAGACATATCACGATGATTATCACCACTTTGAACATAAAACGGCAAAGCGAGCGAATCACTCGATAAAGAACACGATGCTGAAGCCAGTTCTTAGAGAGATGTGTAGAGCGATTTTCAAGCGATGGACTGTGGATCAGCTCACAGAAAAGGAGGAAGAAACATACAGAGAACTCAGGGAACTAGCAGATCGGATACAGACTATCCTTGACGTAGAATCGAACAGTGTGAAAATTAGTGATGTTCTTGCTGTGAAAATTAACCCATTCAAATATCTGAGTCGGTTGAAAGGCTACAGTCAAGTTTCGGTGATGGCTTATAAACGAATTGGACGACTGCTCGTGAAGAATGGCCTGTCTGAGAATGATGTTGATAAGCTGTGTGGTTATCGATGCAAGAACATAGCCAAGCGAATGAATAACCAAATCGTTTTGCTAGGAAAGGCGATAGTTGCTTTGGATAATGACCGTACGGTCCATGTTCGTATTTGAGTTGGCTTATATCATAGGAATTGATTGAGCAGCGCGACTCACAGAAAGTGTGGAAGTGGATCAGCTCGCTTCGGCACCAACACACGCCCCAATCTGAGCATTTCCTTGCTTTATGGGATCAGTTTATGTCCGATTTTGGGTGTCGTGGTCATAAAGAGATCGATGTTGGCGCTCCTCGGTTTCTATTTTTCTCTAGTTTCATATAGATTTGAGGATGAGCCTTTCGTTCCCCTGTCAATGGCTTTAAATGTAAGTAAAGGAGAGGTAATGACGGATGAACAATCAGAAACTGCATTGAAAGAGGTGGAGAACAAACTTTTGTCACAGGTACGGCCAAGTCATCGAAAGAAAATAGAATCGTTGCTTCCAATGGCTCGACTTTTTCTGGACTATCGTGAACATACGAAGTATCACATGATACGTATTTTTCTTCCAATTCACCGTGCTCTCTTGCTGATCGGTGAACGATTAGTAGCCGAAGGATGGATTGATCGGAAGGATGACGTGATGTTTTTACAGATCGATGATCTCTTATGGTATGAACAGAGCACAAATGCGGCAGGAGGCTTCCGTGCAAAGATTGAGGAAGCAAAGGAACTGTTCCATTCTGCAAAAACAATGACGGTTCCACGCGTTATTGAGGGACCTGAGTGTGCGATGATGACTATTTCAAGGAAAACGATACGTAGTTTGGAAAATCTACCACCGAATATCATTCGTGGAGTTCCTGCATCTGCCGGAGTTGTGGAAGGAATTGCTGTTGTGGCTACTGATCCCCATTCAACGGTGATTCAGAGAGGAGAGATTTTAATTGCGCATGCGACTGATCCGGGCTGGACCCCTTTATTTACAGTTGCTTCTGGAGTGGCCATCGAAATAGGTGGTCCTCTAACGCATGGAAGCGTCGTAGCGAAAGAACTCGGGATCCCATGTGTCTCTGGAGCGACAGATTTACTTTCCAAGGTGAAAAGTGGGATGAAGGTTCGCGTAGATGGAACCAAAGGTATTGTTGAAGTGTTAGATATGTGTCCTATTTGTTTTACAAACATACAATAGTGTTTGACTTCGAAGTTGTTCAATCTCTCGATCCAATTCTTGTTCCATAGCAGTAACGTCAACATCACGAGCATAGTACTGAGCGATGTCATCATCTTCCCTCTCTTCCAGCGTATCCTCACCAAATAATCCACCAGTTTTCCTAAGAGGCTCCTCGAATTCTTCGCCCTGATTCACAGGCTCACGTCGTTTCAGTTTAAATGTTCCCCATCCAACATTTCGCACCTGTACCGAAGTCACTACCTCTCCATTTTCGTCCAATCCATCAAGGAAGCAAGACTGACAGATAGCTCCAGCTACAATTCGTCGTCGGCCAAGTCTTCGAACATATCGGACAGGTTTCCGATTTCCTGCCTTCGATGAATTGTCCAAACCATACGATGTTGCTTTTGTTCCTTTGATCTCTACATTCCTTCGCTTTGTAGTTACGTCATTTGATTGATCAAGAACACGATGTCGCTGTACCATCTGATTGTTGTTTGGGGGAGAGTAAGTTGATGGCTGGATTGACGACACGATTAACTGTGGAGCTTCCGAGGGCAGAAGAGGTCTCGCTTCAATGAGAGGGGATTCTGGACAGAAGACAAGAGGTGCAGTCGAAGCAGATGTTCCGGTAACATGGCTGATGAAACGATTAATCTTCTTTTCAACAGTCCGAGTGTGCTCAGTAATATCTCCTTCAGGAATGATGGGAGAAACACCGTTGCGATTCATCCATGACTGGATGGAGGGAAGAGGGTGTGGATCGTTCGATAATGAATTGGATTGCATGGAAAGACGAGCTTCATCATCTGGAAGAAAGGGCTGATTCTGATTATAGGGAATTGATTGAGTGCTATCAGATGAGTGTAAATTCGATTCACTTGGCTGCTCTATCTGTTTATAATCCAATTCATCCAGTAAGTTAATTTGTTCATGATTTAATTTACTATGTAACTCTTCTGTCTGCTTGATCTGCTCCTTCTGTTGCAAAGTAGATTGTACCTGTGTAGCTGCCTCCTCGTTTTCTTTTTTGTTGTAATCCTCTTCACCTGGTTGAGATCCATTGTCCACTGTATATGGATTCTCATCCTCCACAACCCCATTCGCGCGATTTGATAGTCGTCTTGCGAGCATACTAATACTTGTGTCAACACTGCCACTTTCAGAAGACTTTAAAACTGAACTGATTGTAACATGTTTTGATGTATCTGGGATCCCTCTACTCATTAATACCAAAGAACAAAGGCACAGATTCAGAACCCATATGAAAAATGTCACAAGACCGGAAACAAGAAGATTTTTGTTCCTATTTTCAAAATATGAGGAAGTTATAAGTAGCACATCTGGAATGCTAATAGATCGACATGCATTTGTGAACTTTGAGAGATTGTCCCGCTTTTGGAAGAATGATAAATCTAAGCCTAATTTAGATTCAAAGAAAATGAACTCTTTGATACAATAGGCTTCTTTATAGTGCGATCTGGTACAAGTTTCTCAAAAAGCTCACACAAAATCTAGAACAGATAATGCAATTTAAGATCTTCTACTATGCCATCTTCCAATTCAGAAATCAAATCATTTTCGAGCTTTCGATCAAGAAGTTGCTCAATCACACCTTTTACAATCACTTCATAGTTCTATCTCTTTATAAGAGGAAGTAAATCATACGTCTGTATTCAAATCTTTAAAACGATTGATCTCGTCATCGATAGCTATATCCCCACTCAAATTAAATCTGTGGCCAACATTCACTCCGCTCTTTAACAATTCCACTGTTCTAGTAGGAGATGCATGAGGCTCTGTCATTTCTTTGACAGTTACAGTAATATCCTTATTACAGTGACCATCTACTATATTTATATTGGTTATCCAAATCGCAATACAAATGGAAAAAGGTGAAATCGTGAATTACCCTGAACTGATTTCAGTCACTGCGTTACAGTCATTCTAGACAATACAGTAAGTTTATTCAATATGTTCTATATTCAAACTGAACTATCACTTGACGATTCTATGCTATCACTGTGGTGTGATGTCATCGGGATCCAATTCGTTTTTCAGATTTTTCGTAGGAATAGAATTTTGATTTTATACAGTGCTCTTAGTCTCGAATAAGTATTATTTGATGTAAGATCCTCTCTCTCTTGTGTGATACAAACTAGTCTTCTAAATAGGTTATTAGCTTTGCTATTTGTACGTGTATTGAGATAAATTGTAAGCATCACTCAAAAACTCTTTAGAAAGTATTCCCTACGAAGATATGCAAAAAGCAATATCATTCAGGGTCAGTTACTTGATATAACCGACTATTTCAAAACGAAAATATTAATGTAGTTCTTTTACTAGAAATAGGATGATAATACCTGAGATACTAAGGATGAGGATAACGCTTGGATTTAGCACAGATTTGTCTTCATTCACCTGCAACAGGTGCTTATTGCATTCTCTAGAATCACTATTGCTTGCTATCAAAATATACAAGGAAGGAGATGATAGGTAACCAGACTGGAGGATGAAAACTATTCGGCTATTTCATTTTCTGATTTTCTGTTTGCATCTGGATTGTTTAAGAGATCAAATCCTTATTGTCACTAACTCACAGTTTTCATTCGACAGCACTCACTAAAGAAGAACAATCGATACATACGAGCAGTTACGAAGCGATATCCAGTTATCAAATGATTATTCTTGATCCTGTTGAAATTAGGTGCTTGTCGGACGAGTATAGAATTCTTGTCTTGGCTGTGTGTATGAATAGTTTGTAACAAATAATATTTTGTTTGATATTCCTTGAATGACCATTTTCAACCCTTTTTTTACGATCTTGATACAGATTTATAATGAATATTTAGAATGGTTGGACTTGGTGATTGTCTAAATACGGATATACTTTTGCGCACTGTTTCATATTTGCCATATCAAACTGTTCAACATATTCGGGAAGTCAACAAGTTCTGGAGTTCTACCGTTAGAAAGACGTACAGTTTGTGTGTTCATGTAATAGTTAGTGCCCTTTTGGTTTCGGATAGAATTGTAGGAAATGAGTCTAGCCGTTTTTCCTGCCTTCAAGCTGCAGTTGATAAGTGTTTGGATTACTCTACAATTGTTGTGTCAGTAGGGTTTAGTAAATTGCTTTATATTAGTCTGCATCTATTCAATCAACCGTGATTCGAAATAAGCATTTGATATTGGCTTCTGAAGGTGGAGAGATAGTGATTAGTGATCCGGGTTTCGCGTTTCAAATAGAGAATTGTACATGATGATGCATGTCTTACATCTCAGCATCGGTAATTATGGAGAACTTTTCCTTTCGGTGCCTATGTGATTTAGAGTGCATTATTCAAGCTTCCTATTCTTCAGTACGCTTTCGAAACTGTAGGTTTATCGGAGCCCACGACTTAAACAAATGTATTGTTGTCGATAGAGGCAGGAGCTTGTTTTTGTTTTCTTTGCTTATCACTCGTAGTTTTGACCACTGTACATTTCAGAATACGAACTTTGGCATCATATCCACCTCTCCTATCCACATCAACGCCTGCCAATTTTCTGGTATCCGTGAATGCTCTGTCCACATCGAACTCGATTTCTCCACATCGGATACTCCTCCCTGCATTATCTCAGATACCACAGCAAAGGGAGGCACATCTGGGTTTCTGTTTTCCAGTGAAAATAGCTCCATCTTGCTGCGAAACACACACATCACACACACCACGCTCGGTCTTGTTTTGCGTGGATGTTTTTGCATCCAACACTGCTCCATTTCTCACTCTTCCCAGATTGGAATTTGGGTCGATCGAACCTCCGAAGGCGCTTTTGGGACCATTTCGGACTGTGAAATTTTGCGTTGCGAAGAGGCGGTGCGAACACGTCTCTCCGACCTCTCTGTTCGAAACACGAAAATCTGTCACTGTTCCTGTGGCTTCCATATATTAGAAGGCACTGCAGTCACACTTCGAGATAACATCGTTTCGGATTGTCGACAGATGGGGTTTTGGGTGAGAGATGTGCAGATTCTGAGGCTCTTGAGGAACGCTGTTTACGACTGTAAAATGGGGGTAAAGATACATGGAGGGAAAAGTGTTCAGATTGAAGGAAACTGGTTTTTATATTTTAAAGAGTATGCATTTTCCTTTATAGACCATATTGTTTGTTTTGCTTGTTTGTTCTGATGTAGTCGAGAGTCGTGGTGTCTGAGAACACGCTATATCTGTCACAGGATTACTCGCGAGTTCAAAACATGGATGTGTTTATTTCAGATAGTGTTGTAGTTGCCGATAATCTTATCATTTCTCCCTTTGCGATGGCTCCGTCGCTTTTTGGCTCTTCTTGAACTGTAGTGATAGCTTTTTCTCTCCTGAACAAAATGTCTACAAAACAGATACACTCACAGTGAGCCCTATTTTACGCGAGAAAGGACTGGAGTATTGCTTGTGCACTCTGTTTAGAATTAGCTGTGATCAGTTGAAGACTCTTCAGAAGAAGAAGGTGGTGACTCGTTGGGTAGTAACAATATCAATGTCTCTTTTATGTACTACATCATTCCTATTACTAAGAAATATTGGTCGTTGGAAGAGTTTGTTAGATACATTTTGTCATATGTAAAATAACCGCGGAAATGACAGTAATTAGGATTGTTAATGTCTATTTAGTTTTATGATAACTCACATGAGATTATAATGAGTGCATTTGCAACAGATCGGAAATCAGTACCACTGTCATTTGAAAGTACAACTTCTGTGTGCATACATAATGCGTAGATGACGTATTTCCCTATGGAGAGATGAACGACTTACTGTCAGGAAGTGCACTTCTTGATATGGACCATAGTCTCGATGTAATGTTTGCTCCAGGCAAGGAGTCTCAATCGGCGCAAGACAGCGTCATATTGGACTCTCCTAGCAACCAGCTTCCGAGTTTATTGCCGAATGAACCTGGGATCTCTAATTTTTCTTCTGAAGCCTCAATCCAATTTTCTGTTACAAAGCAGGAACCTCCTCCATCTCCTGTTGTTAAAGTTGAAAAAGAAAAGCTACCTAACAAACGAAGACAAGCTCAGGCTGCTTCAAACCGCTCATCAAATAAAAGAAAGAAGGTGGGATCTACGAGACAGGAAGAGCACATAGCTCCTCTGTATCAACTCAATCGAGAAGTGCATCCCATTTCCGGGCGTTTTCCTTTTGGAGCTGTCCTTGACAGATCTTCTATGCCACAGACCAACTCTCCACACCAGTCCTTTTTACTTCCCAACACATTGTCTCGTCAGGTTGGGCAGTGGAATTCCCAGTCAGTCGCCATGAACCACCCTGTTCAGATCCGTCCTCTGGGGATGCAGATGCCAAATACCACTCAGCTCCAGCACGTCCCCCAGGGTCTGCGATCCATCCAGCCCTCTCCCGATCCCAGCATGAAGCTGATGTTGCAGAACCGACGAGAATATCCCTCTTCGCCCGCATTTCCGAACCAAAACGAAGAGCTGCGCGCTGTGCTCCCGTCGAGAGGGAGCTCTGTCTCTCCGGACGACGTCCCTCTGGGCAATGAGCTGCGCTCTGACTCCGGATCGGGAAGTCTGCAGCAGATGGAGGGACTGTCTCGACGAGCTTCTGATTCCATCCTGTATCGAAAGGTCTCCGACTCGATCGAACTGTCGAACTACAACCCTGTAACGAAGAACGAATCCATCTCCAGCAGTTCGAAATTGAAGTCAGGACGACTCCAGCAGCGCGACAGCCAGGTTCTGGTGCATATTGTGGGGATGAAGGAGCCCTTCGGGATGATTGCTGTGGATCGGAGTTCGGATCGCGTGGACTACGTGCGTAAAATGGTGGAGAAACACTTTGCTGACGTGGTTGGTAAGCGAGCGTTTGTTTTCCTATCTCACGATGGGGTAATGATAAAGAAAACACAAGAAAAGGAACTACTTGTGTGGAATCAAACATATGAAAAGGTAGGATTGGATGCAGAGCATGAGGAGTAGGTATGGAAGCACCACACATTTGATGACACGTGTGTACGTCATCATTTATTCATCCAGTTTGTGGAAGACAAAGACAAGTTTGTGTCGATAAAGAAAGAAATGGCTTTTCCCGATAAATAACTCATACTTTTGTGTGAATATCACTCTGTGTACTCTGAAACATTGTATCCCATGTTTTCTATATCTACGTTGCACGAGTGAATTGCCTTTATGGCCGTCTGGATGTAGTGGGCGTCAAATAGGAGTTGATGTCGGAGTTCTGAAAGCCGGATGTGTTGAACTTGCTGCGTTTGTTGGCACCCGATTGCACTCTTCACTTCCTTCCGGAAGGTTTCTCTCTCTGCGTAATACCGAAGCAGTGATCGACCTCCGGAATCCACCCTTCGAAGATATTCTCTCTCTAGCAGGTCTTTCACACTTGGACGTTCCTGGGGCTCAATAGAGAGCATGCACTTCACCAAGTCACATAGTTCTTCTGAGTAGACAACTGGAAATTCCAGGTGAAAAGTGGACTTGAACTCTACGATTCGAGCCACTAACTCTGAATACGATCCTTCATTAAACAGTGGCGTTCTCCACATTAGTTCATATATGACACATCCCAAAGACCAAACATCTGCCGCTGGATTGTAGCTTGCGCGATTTACCACCTCTGGCGCCATGTACTGCAGGGTGCCCGTGCACTTCGTCGATAGAGAGGAGAGCGAAGGTTGAGCAATTCCGAAATCACAGACTTTTGTCACTCCGTTGGCAAAGAGAAGAATATTGGACGGCTTTATGTCGCGGTGAACGATTCCATGATCATGGATACATCGAAGGGCATCAAGACTGTCATGAAGTACAACACGGATTACACTCTCCGGAAATAGCCTACGACAGAAAAGCGAGAATTGGATACATGCCCTCTTGTAGAAAGCGATTGATGAGCACGTGTAGATCACCAGCTGATGCGTACTCCATGACGAGATAAAGATGCGACTCTTCTATGAATGATTCTCTGCAGGAAACGATGTTTGGATGCACGAGTTCTGATAGATACCGTTCCTAATGACATCAGAGGAGGATATTCTCACTTCGATATGGAGCTCTCTCTGCGAACATTCGCTCTGAGCAGGGAGGGGACTTTTTTTTGCAGCAAATAGTTTGTGTAGTTCTTTGTCGCGAACAAGCATGACCGAACCAGCAGCGCCACTCCCAATAGTCTTTACAACTTCATATTTAAACATTTTTGACTGTCAGATCATGAGCCACGTGACGAGAATAGAGATGTGCCTTATCACTGCTCTACATAAGAAAAGATGTCAGTATGGAATGAATGGAATCAAATAGAAGTAGTGGAAAAAGATTCGTTTGTATTCTCCGCAACGAAGTATTAATCCTTTCCAATTCAATCGAGATTCGAGAGTGTTTATGGAGCGGTAGATCGCTTTCTCGTTATGCTCATCTGATAGCTATTCAAAAGAACAGACATTTGCTATTGTGGATGAAAAACTGCAGAGCATCAGATCCAAGTTTACAAAGGATCAGCAAATAGATATGGAAGAGTTTCACGATATCTTCACACGCAGCAACGAATTGATTCATGTGGTGGACTGTCGCTCAAAAGAAGAATATGATTCCTGCCACATTTCTCAGGCAAAGTCATTGGTTCGAATGAACAGAATTGCTCACCTGTAGGAGTATTATCGACTCCAGAACTATGGGAAGCTTCCCATTCGCACATTTTTCTATTCGCGCATCGGAGAGCGTTCTGCCGCTGTTGTGGAAGAGGAGCTGAAGAAAGGAGTGAAGGCGTATAATCTAAATGGAGGACTTGTTGAGTGGCTGTACTATTGCAAGTACCTCTGTGGTGTGTGAACGATTCCTAGATTCTGCGACTTCCCTAATGAAGATAGAAAGACTCCAATTAATATGTTGACGAAGGAATATGCGATGATGGTGCCTCCTGAGTATAATGTTGCATTTTCTGAGTAATCAGTCGTGTTTGTTGTCTATCATGTTTCTTTTCAAAGAGATAGGCTTTTCCTATTCAGAGCCTTTTTAGCTCAGTTGGTAGAGCACCCGCCTTGTAAGCGGAAGGTCCTGGGTTCGATTCCCAGAGGGGGCATACATTTTTGAAGCTTGCAAACAAAGTAGAATACTTGGGACACTCATAGATATTCTAAGGCAGAGATGCTACTTCTTACAGAATAGGGTGTTTCATAAGATATCAACAGTAAAATAGAAGATTTCCTACACCCTCTTTCTTACGAGATCTATACTGGGTTTGTGTTTATCAGGAAATCAATTGGTTACCATGAACACCATTTCCCGGAAACTTAAGAATGGGCACATTGCTTCGATCAATATGCAGCAGAGATTGAACAAAAATGTATATAGTATAGTTTGATCTGCTGGCAGAAAAATGCGTCAACCGGGAATTGAACCCGGACCTCTACCTTGGAAGGGTAGAATCCTAACCATTAGACCATTGACGCCCATTACTATTACTTTTAATAGCACCTTATTGTTTAGCTCAGTGGAAGAAAACAGCATAGTGAATAGCAAATGGAAGGAAACATCCAGAAGTGGTGATTCCCATTTTGTTTTCATCTTTGCGTTTCTAAAATATCGAAGTTAACATACCGAATCAACTTTCTAACGTGTGGAAATAATATAGTTTTCATATTCTGGTAACTCCTCTCATGCATAATGTAGAAGTGGAAAATCAAATGCGGGATCATATGAGTGACAGTTTCATTAAATAGACTTCTCATTTTTTGTTATGAATCCCTTGGTTGTACAAAGAATTGCTCGAGTTGGTGTCGGAGCTGCGAGAAGTGTTAGCGTCATGCTTCGGAAATCGTCATTCTTCCGACGAGATTTGTATACGATCGTTCTCGGCCGTAGAGCCAGCAGAAATCTCCGTAGCGCAGTGGAGAGGAGCAAGAGGTTGTTGGCGCCGTCGGCGTATCGAGAGATGTCGACTATGACAAACGCGAATAGTTCTGACGCGATTGTGTATATATTTGGCGTGGTTGCATCAATTGGAATTGCTGGAGGTATTTACTACTACTCTTCTGGCCTTCAGGTGGTTATTAGAGAGTTGCTGTGATATTTAGAAAACTCCTATATTTAAAGCCGCTATTGATATTATAAACCACTCTCCTCTGGCCCTTAAGCTATTGGGCTCTCCGATTCGGAAGGTTGGTCTTGCTCGTGGTTCTACGAAAGACGGTTTCGCTAGAATCACGTTTGTTGTCGACGGTGCAAACGGAGAGTATCTGGTTACTCTCACTGGTACCTGCTCCAAATCTGAGGACTACGAGATTGACACTCTGTCGATGCATAAGCGATCTTCGTACCCTGTCAACGATATTTATATCTACAAGGACAAGGTATTGCAGAGTATCATTGAACCTTTGGAAGAAACGAGCCCAGAGCTAGTGGAATGAGTCGAATACTGTCGTTTAGTGATTTACCGCATTTATTTAATCTATACCCTATTTTGATGATGTTTGTTTTCAACAAAATGTTCATTGAGCCATTTGTTACTCTCGAGAAAAAGGATCAAAACGAAGAGTTCATCCAGGACGTTGTCACGAGATTAGACAAGCGTAACATGAACGGTGGAGTGAAGTCATGAATAGTCGGCTATGGGGCTGTAGTACTTACTACAGTTGTAGAAAACAGACCCATTGGAAAGGGCGATGTATTTGTTTTTTGATTGTATGCATTTGAGTAGAAGTGTGACCGAAGGGGAATCCACGACTATTTTGTAAAACAACAGAAGAGTGCGCTTGTAAGAGATGAGTCAATAAAGAAGTCGACGCAATTCAGAGTGTATACTCGTTTTTCTTATTCAACAATATATCGGAATGAGTTTACAAGGCTTGTAGATGAAAGAATTCCGATGAATCATAGAACTCAGAGTTTCTGAAAGACTATGATCTAGTTTCATTTCGCCCTCAGAATCAAGACGTGTTTTCTCAGGCTTGCAAATCTGTTTGTGATCATATTCTTGTTGAGGAATAGCCGTTCATCGATATCATTGAAATTCCCCTCGTGGAACCACTTCCTTTTCGGGTTACGAAGAGTGACATCGACAGTGCGATGAGGAATGGGATTATGTTTGAGTTTGCCCTCTCTCCTGCCTATCGAGGTACATTTTCTCCAGGACTGTCAGATAGATCGCTATTGTCGACGCGCCTTGTTTTCTTCGACTTCTCTGCTGCTGTTCTTCTCTAGAGGCAGGAATATTGTCATGTCGGCGTAGTCATGTCGGTAGGCTTTTAGGTAGGAATCCGATAAGTCTGCTTGAGTTGCGCAGTCCTCATGAGTATGTTACTATTGCTAAGGCCTTGGGATTGCCGGGTGATAAGGCCAATGATGTCATATATCGCAACCCTCAAAGAGCTCTCGAGCATGCAAGTAGGACAACGAGACTCGTTTTTTTGTAGAAGCTCGAAGGTTTTTAAAGGGAATTGAGGTTCGTGACTCTTTGTGATAAATGGTGATTGTTGCTGTAACGGAGATGCGTTAGTGTGGCAGAGTGTGATTGGTTGTGTATGGTTTCATACATTTTTCTTTTTAGTTATTCATGGACCTTACTTTGGTATGGAAAGGAGAATCCACTGTATTGCGAGCATTGGATCGGAGTACGTTTCTCCAAGTGGCCATGACGTTTCTCAGTGTATGTCTGCTGGATTATCTGTCTCTTACATTTATAGAAACACCCCAAGGGACTCTCCCCAGGGAGTCTCAAAAGACTCCGTTTTTTGCATAAAGGTCGAGAAGTAGATATGAACTCTACTCTTGCTGCTTTTGACTTCGCAAAGGACTACAATCTCGAGGTGATAGAGGCGGATCAGCAGTCTACAGAAGATCTCACAGCACTGTATGATCGAGTCTCTTACACTGCTCCTACGTATATAGTGCCTCCAGGAAATGTACATATTTCGGAGTTGGTGTGTTTTGCAGAGATTGGGAATTGTGCTGGCGGATTTAATTACCGGTCAGATGTATGCACAGTCTGCGTTAGATAGTTCACAGATGAGCCTGATAATCGATAATCTCGAAGTATTGTCACATTGTCCCTGGAAAGTAGAATGCGCTTGGTACAACAAACCAGATCTCGCTGTTCAACGAGAACGGCCTCATTAGTCCCTATAGTACACTGCAGTCGATAGGTCTGCGAGATGGCGATGTGATTGCCGTCGTTTGTCATTCCATCAAAGGCACGGAGCGTCTGCAGCTGCAGGACATCGTGTTGTCTTCGGTTCCGAGCAAGGCTCGCTTTATGGACACTGTTCGTAGCAGACCCTGCAGCCAATTAGATGACGTTCGCTTCATTTGTACTCGCCTCGCATCGATGTGATTTAGACAACACGCAGACCCCCGAGCAGACGCCTGGCATCCTCCTCGGGCTCGTGGACCACCCTGTCGCGGCGATCACGGTCACGGACGCACTGAATAGCATTGAGATCCTCATCGACAGTCAGTCCGCTGCGCGCAACAACGTCATCACCAACATACGACACATCATGATTCCCTGTATGCGCTTGTCGTCTCTCACACGCAGGGAACTTCATCAAACAAATGACAATCACGAAGTTCTTGCTTCTGCTACCGCGATTTAGCTTTGCGCAGCTCTCCACTCTCACCTTCCGCTGTCCCTCCATCACAGAAAGCGAGAACAGAGAAATACGAAAGACATTACAGGAATTCCGCTATCCTCTCTTTGTAATGATCAATGGTGGGTCAAGGTCTGTTTCATGAGCTCCAGACAGTCCTCTTGTTTCGCTGGCGAACTACACGGAGCAGATCTCGAACGCAACGAAAAAGGCAGAGATGCAATCACAAAAGGTGGAGGAGCAAATGGAAAAGATCCACAAACTTGTGGATGAGACATACAAACTGAAGAAGGATGTGAGTGATGCGGAAGCGAAAGTGCTGCGAGCTACCGAGGCTGAGGAAAAGCGGAAAACAGAATGCGAAACACTACTAGAGCAGCTACGTCAAATGAGTGGAAAGGTGAAAAAGACTGAAGCGCTGCGAGATGAAGTCCTACGGATGACTGTGTCCGCTTCGAGCATTTTTGATGAAGTCATACAAGCCTGCAATACAATTACAAACGATGCACAGCGTATCGAGAGGCAGTGTGCGCAGATACATCCGGACTTGGGACACGCAGCTCGTAACATCAGTGGTGCGTCTGTGTTCACCACGCAGAAGTTATCCACCCTACGGTATCTTACCGACAGCTGTGTATGACAATCGAGGGAACGTGAGGCATAGAAGACGTCTGCTCTCCAGTTCAACGAAGAACCTCCATCGAAACGGCCTCGTCAAAGTCGCTTCGATATGACTTCCTTCCCTACTTCTCCATAGCCATTTCCACTGTTTGTAACAAACATCTGTTAAGCCTTCACGTATTCTACACGAGCTCCATCTCCAGCCTCCTTGATGATCATCACATCGCAACTGTTCGGACGATGAAGCTGCTCATCACACTTCTGCTGGATGAGAGGAATCAGCTGGTCCTCCATTCCCTTCTTCACAATGCAGAGAATGGAGCCTCCCCAGCCTCCTCCGATCATGCGGCCTCCATAGACGCCTCCCTCCAGACCGATCTCCTTCAGAACATTAATACAAGTAGTAATATCGGGGTGATCGTTCTTGAAGTACTTCACGGAATCGTCATACGACTCGAAGAACAGCTTGCCGATCGTCTCCCAGTCAGCCTTCAAAATAAGATCAACATATCGCAGAGTTCGATCGGTTTCTCGGATCATCTATTCGTCACATCGTCCCATCTGCTCTACATGGAAACAACGGTTGTACACATCCTCGCTCATCTGGTCCTTCACTCCTTCCAGCATCTCCATCGTCACTCCTCGGCACAAGGCTTTCACGGGCTCTTTGCCATCGACGTTGTACTTCGCCTTCAAAATTCGCTCTCCCTCGTTGCTCTCGCGAACACGATCGGCGAACCCCGAGTTCACGAGCTTGTGCTCAACGTGGACGTACAACTTCAGCAGAGTCACCGGCCACTCACGCACAGTGCTCGTTGGATCCACGACCGGACTGATGGGGTAGTCCTTCATGTCGTGAGTGATGCAGTCGATCAGCGAAATGTGGCCATATTTTCCACAGGCGGAGATCAGCTGGTCCATGACACCGCAAGGCATCTGCACGAAGACGTGCTCGGCATGATAGGCGCGCATTGCACGATCCTTGGGATCCAAGTCAATGCCCAGACACTTCTCGATGAACAGGGCACAGGAAATCTACAGTAATACGGAAACAACGAGTGTACCTCGACAGCAGCAGAACTGCTGATACCGCCCCCAATAGTCACATTTGAGATGAAAACCATGTCAAATCCGAGTTGCTTATCAGGCATTTCTGGAAGGTAGAAGTGGCACATACCCTTATAGTAGTTGGCCCACTCTCCTTTCGGACCTCTCTCCAGTGCCTCATCACAATCGAATTCGATAGTCTCATCAAAATACTCAGAGTACACACGGCAATGCTACCTGTTACCCCAAATAAGTGCAATAACCTTTCCCGGAACCCTCCTTCCTGCAGCAACACCCCTCAATACGGTAGGGAATGGCAAAACGTATCCCCCCATATAGTCACAGTGCTCCCCTCCAAAATTGAGACGTCCAGGGGCAGAGGTAATGATTTCCGGCTCTCCTCCAAAAACGCGTGCGTACACCTCCTTCGAGTGCTCGACAAGATCAGCTGTAGGAATCTGGCTCATTCGTAAAAAGAAAAAGTATAATAAACAATTGAGGATTCATTGTATGAAACTCCCGCAAATGACATGACTTTAGTAATTATCAAACAAACAAAATCCATACTAGTATCACATAAAAATCATGCATTAAAATCTATGAGTTTGTGCGTCTTTCGTCCGACTCCTCCTACTCTTCATCTCCCCTTCCAAACTTACGTTGACGGGTCTGGCGATGGTCATTTCCACATTCTGCGTCATCCCCCCAAACCCTCGCTGTCCGTCGACGACCCCCATTCCGTTCATGGGGATCATGCCCATCGTCACGGGCATGCTGTTGACGGAGTTGACGGAGACGGCGGAGATGCCCATGGTGGTGATGGAGTTCATGGCGATGGGCATGCTCATGTTCATTCCGGAGGACTGGGAGTCCATCTCGCGCGAGGAGAGGATGGAGTGGGGAGTGTTGCCCATCTGGTTCATGTGGGAGATGGGGATGGCGTCGTAGGAGGCGATGGGCACCGGGTTGATGGGCAGGTTGATCAGAGGGTTCATGGAGGTCATGCCGTTCATGTCGCCGATGCTGGGGATCGTCACCGCGTTGGGATTTGACACGGTGCTCGAGTCCAGCATGAGCATGCGGGAGTCGCTGCCCGAGGTCTGCGGGTCAGACGGGGAGAACTGCCCAACCTGGAGGGAAAAGGGACGCGACACAGGGTCATCGTCATCCTCGAAGTGGTCGGAGGAGAGCAGACGTTTGCGCATCGCTTCTTTCGAAGCCTTGTTACGGAGAAGCTCGTTCGCAGAACGACGGATAAAAGAGAGGTTGTCCTCGCTGATGTCCTTCGCGTGCTTCTGATAAAAGTAGAGACAACAACTGTCGATGAGGTGCTCGAAACGATCTGATTTCATTATCATGTCATTTGACGAGGCCAGCCAGTCGGCCACCACTTTGCGCTCCTCCAGCGTTGTACCACGAATGCACTTTGATAACACTTTCTATCAGTTACTTCGACAGAACAATCATCACTTTCACAGCTTGCGTGTTTGCCAGATCTACAGACACCGCTATACCTAAATCTTTGCCCAAACTCTTGACCGCACGGTCCATATGGTCTCCATAACTGGTGGGATATAAAACACCATTTCGATACTTCCGATACTGATCGGACAGGGGGTAAATATTGTCTATACAGTAAAAGACAGTCGTTAAAGTCAACTCTTCTCTAATCCGCTAGGGAGGAGATTGTCAAGCTCATTATTAATTCCTTCAAGGGTATTAATGGCAATCACTCCATAGAGTCGGGCTCGCATCACATGGACATAATTCTGCTTCTTCTCGTGATGGCGAGTGTCCTGATCTTCGTACCGAGTGTCCATTTGAAATTGAAATCAGAATGACAAAAATCGATGGTTCGCATTTCCGCGGTTTATGTGTGATACAAACAATCAATATGACTCTCTGGTCCATCTGCTCGATGAATCCGCTCCGCTTCGAAAATGGAGTGACATCATCATTTCGTAGTTCGTGGAGCATTCTACTTTTAAAAGTCACTCTTCGGTCTACAAGTCGAACTTAAGGTCTCCAATCGCAGGAACATCGAACTCTAATTTCGGAGAAGGAAAGAGTTGTTCCCGCATCGCCATCTTGCAGATCAGGCCGTAAGTAGGGTTATCTTTTGCCGGGAGGATGACATACAATTCGCTAATGCCGATTTCTACTGTTGACTACTGCTTTGGGATACTTGAGTTGATGCAGGAGCAGACCACGCAGGAGGTGGTGGAGTTGAGAAAGCGGAGGAGCGACACCCAATGACCCATGTCCTCTTCCGCACTGCAGATCCACAGAGGCAGCAGAAGGGCGAGATCGAGAGAGGACTGCTGGCGAACCGACTCGAGCTGCATCTTCTCCAGTCCGTTGTGTCTGTAGAGAGAGATGGAGGTGGGAAGGAAGGGTCGTTCGATCAGATATGCTGGCAACAGCTGCACGGTGATCTATTGAAAAGGAGACTGGGAGACACACGCTCTGAACACCGATGGTGGCAAACGACGAGGGAAAGCAGAGGTGAGTGTGCATGCAGGGATAGACATCGCGAAGCCATTGATGGGTTCTATGACACATGTGGAACTCTTTCTCACTTCAACTCGAGCTCCAGAACACTCATGTTTTCTTTCCACACAAAGACATCTGCTTTGATCGACTTGCTTTGGAGGGAAAAGATCGTGCTGGACTCCGACAACACGATCCCATGCACAGTTACTTGCGCATCATTGCTAGGAAGTAGCGACGATAGAATAGCTTCGAGTGTGAAACGATGGGAATCGGTTTTAGACCCTTTCGCTGGAAGTGAACGAATTGCCCTCGCAATCACAGATAATGACGCTTTCGAGAGTTCGGTAGGTCGCAAACACGTCAGAGCTCTTGAATTCACACTAAATCAGGAGAATACCCTTGACTCGATGATCTGACAATACAGATTACTTTCGGCTGTTGGGTCTGTATACAAAAGAGTAGATAGACGTGAGAGAGTAGACTCTCAGACACTCTTTGAAAGAAACACTGCTCATCTTCCACTGATATCTTTTCCCCTCTCGAATCCAGTATCTACACTGAAACAACACAAACAAACCGACGAACACGATCATTACAAAAACATGGTTTGGAGGGAAAGTTTGTAAACAAACAAGAGGAAAGTTTGCCCAAATCCAAAACGCATTATGCATTCCTTATTCCTCAGGAACTTCAATCTCACCGTTATCAATGGCAGCAATGATATCAGAAGGATGCTGTCCATTTACAGTGCAGCCAACGGAACTAGTTGTAAGTGCAAGGCAAAATGGTTACTAGCAGGTTCCGAGGACCTCCTTCACAGTACCTGAGAGCTTGTTAGCGTAGGAACGCTCACGCAGGATCTTGGCCACCTTAATGACCTGATCGAGAGTGATATTTCCATTGTGCTTAACTATAGATGACCAAACTCACAAAAAGCTACCATTCTTTTCCTTCTTTCTATCTCTTGGAGGCTCATTCAACTCACGAATGATCAGAGAAGAAGCACTAGGCACCACTTCCACCTAGAGATCAGATCCGCTCCACTCCCTCACAGTAGCCTGACGATTTACAACAGTCAACTTGACAGTGATCTTCAAGCCTTTCCAATCCATTGTAGCCTTCTGGATATCGTCACCGACTTTCTTGGGAGCCTAAAGAGTCACTCACCACAAGAAATAAAATTACCATACCAAGAGGACCAACCTTAGGAGCAAGGGCAGCGGGGGAAGCACTCTCTCCTCCAACAGCACGGAGATAGACTAGAGAACTGTTAGACAACCATGTTCACAAAAGTGACTCGAAAAAACACAAAAATCGACCTACTAATAGTGGGAGCACCAGCAGCAGCAGGGGGGGCCATATTATATGATGATAACTAACTTTGGACAAATCTGAACGACCAACAATAATGATGAAACCCCAGGACCCAGGGGATTCAATTGTTGATCAGAGTACTCCCTCATGACATTCGAATCCCCTCTTGAACAAACAAATCATATAGTACAAGTTAGGAACTACACAAATAATGATAGATATTGCGACTCAGTGCAGGACCAATCCTGTTCTTTGAATTGGAGTCACACAATTCTTTCAACAAATCTTCCCTCTCCTTCACTGAAGATAACTTACTGTATGCACGCATGAGAGACGCTAGAGTAGGATATCGTTTCGCGATGATCAGTGTCTTGGCAACAGAGCAACGAGGAATCTAGATGTCAGAAATCACTTGTATCGAAACTTGTCTCAGCTGCTTACACCACAAGTGCTTCAACCTGCTCTCTTTCGCTTTCGAGTATAGAGACTGAAAGTCGGAGAAGCTGATTTTCAACGGATGAAAGCAAGAACTAGAAGTGACGAACACAACAAACACACACTCGTCCCCTTTCTCGAAATAGAGTCGCACAGCGCTCTTCAGGATCTCCTGCAAAATCTTGAGAAACACGATCGTATCGTCGATGGAGGTGCTCTGGTAGACATAGATGTCCCGACTCACGACGGTGGCCATAATGCTCGTCTGGAGCGAGTCGGCGGGGAGTACATCCTGTGTGCGCAGCCCTCCCTCCACCACATACACCGGATGCTTCGCCCCGCAGTGCAGCAGGCGATACTGCTGTTCGTGGAAGCGTCCGTCCAGGATGCTCTGGGCCAGGTCCCTCGCGTTCTTCCTCTCCACCAGCGTGTTGAGCATCACCTCCGCGCCGCTGCTGCAGTTGCGGAGGACCCACTGCACGTCGCCCAGTCCGATGCTGCGCACCTCGCAGGTCACTCCCTCCTGCCGCAGATGGTTCTCCAGGTAGGACCGGTCCTGCAGACTGCGCACCTCGCGGTTGTCGAGGATCAGCACCACCTCCCAGTCCTCCTCCCTCCCCGTCACGATCACGGGGGCCACGTCGGGCAGTTCCTGCGTGAGCTCCTCTGCGGGCGAGACCCGCTCCCCCATCACCACATCGCGCTCGGGAGGAGCGAGCGGCCAGCGGAGAGCGGGGAGCACCAGAGGGGAAGACGCGGCCGCGCCGACGGGTCTGCATGGAGTCGATGCACTCGACACCCCCCTCTCCATCGCCTCTGCGGAACCGAGAAGCGGGAAACAGCGACGAAGTCCACCGCTCTCGAGAAACTGCTCCACCTGCGGATACTGCAGGCGACTCGTCTCGAGACACTTCGCCGCTGCTCGCACTCCTGTCTCGGTGAGCACAAACCGCTCCTCTCTCCGCTCTATCAACTCCTTCGTCCGGAAAAGCCGGACGATCTCTCGCAGCTTCCTCGACGGAATGGACTTAGCAGGCGCAAGTCTGGTGAGCATGGTGTCAACAGCGGACTGCTCTGCGGTTTGATCTTCAGACTCACCTATTGCCAGGGCCAAGGCGAGCAGAAACAGATGTGCAGCTACGGTTCACAAGACTCAAATCGAGGTACATCCCCCTGCGCGAGGAACGTAGCCCAATGGCTCTCTTCGAGGAGATTGAGTCGACTTCTCTGATCCGACTTCCTCCGTATCTATGCATAACGATTTGCTTCTGTTTGCACATGGCGCCTTGTTCAGTAAATCAGCTTTCACCAGCACGTCCTCAATCTTTCTCGCCATGAAGTCCCCAATCCCCCTTAGCTTCAGAGCATCCTGTCGACAGCGAATTGGCGTGGAACATCTGCATGTCAAATACGTACCAAACAGCCACTCTGAAATAGATCGAATGGCCCTCCGCACTGTGGCAGCTAGCCGATCCTTCTGCGTCTCCTGGAATCCTTGCGCCATTATTTTCAAAGCGTCTACAATCACTTCATTCGCTTTGCACTGGATTCCATTCTTCTGCGGAACCATTCTTCTCTGCGATAGAGAATGAGTTAGCGATCAACAAGAGTAGCCGATTTCTGGCCAATTTTTGGAGTTTCAAGTTTGGTTCATCTATTGGTATTGCACACAGGTTGCTTCGTGGAATGGAACATCCTACGACAGTAGAGTCCTACTGCTCTATTATCACGGAGCTATATGACTTGATTGACAATCTGGACCGAAAGGATCGGAGTTCGGACGAGGTGAATGCAATCTGCGATCAGGTGATGTCGAAACTCGATTATTTAATAATTGAGAATAAACTCGAGCAAGATTGTCCTGCTGTATCGTCTGTCCTTCGTTGCTATTTCTAATATGTAGAAACGAAGAGCGAGCTATATACGATCTCTCCATAAATGACGAAAAGCGTATTGCTGATTTTTGCAAAGCCACTGGGTTTCTGCAGCCTGTTCTATGTTCCTATTATGTTGCCTCGATGATTCGTTCCATAGAACTTCGAGGAACTGTAAGGGAAGTGAGTCAACCGGAAAACGTGGCATTATCCAAATATTTCCAAGAGCGCACAGCACGGTACTCCTGTGTCAATCGGTTATTGGAGGTTTGTGTTGGGTTGTGTTATGAAGTAGATTTTTCTCCATTGCGTTACATCGGACGAATCCAATGGCTATCTAGTGCGTCAGCTGAAGTCTATGATTCTCAGAATCGTCTCGAGTGACTTCGTGTCCTCCACTCTGGGAAAGATTCGGTCTATCCCTCCTCGTGTGCCTCAACTCTCCAGCCATCTGCTGACTCTTCTTTTGCAGGAAGCCCAGACGTCGATCCGATCCCTCTTTTCCCTCTTCGCTGTGATTCAGGTTACTCAGTCCGAGTTGCACCGGATTCAAGCAACTCTGGCATCTCTCTCTCAGTCCGATTGTCCTCAGTGTGGCCATCTTCACGCACTTCTTCACTGCCTTCTCTTTGCAGTCATTCTCGATCCTCCTCTGTTCAACAACTCGGTGAGTCCCGCATCGGATCTGCCTTTGAGCACCTTCCTCTCGTCGACCACTGAGTCGACCGAATCGACACTTGCCTTTGCGTTGGCACTTGCGATTCTCGGAAATGGAGACAACTCGGCGTGTGTGGCAACAGTTGCGTCAGGACTTTCTCGTCATGAACTGCACCACATCCAAGACACGATCACCTACTTGTCGTACGTGGGTCTCCCTCCGCCTACTCGGTCTTACTGTCTTTCTCTCTGCTACCGAGTCCTGATTCTGTTTATCACCACCTATGTGCTGCGTAGCTGTCCTCTCACCTCGTTGAAGAGTCTGCAGGACCATTACACCAGCGCAGCTATGGCTGTTTCGATGGATGTACTGCCGGACGGCGTGGAAACACTCATTGACACGCTGTGCCAGCTTCTTCCTTTACTCGAGAACCCATTGCAAAATTCGCCGATTCACTCCCTTCTCCTCTTCTTCCTGGATCGCCTTTCTGTGCAGCCTTTCTACTTCGACTGCACGCTCCAGCTGCTTACTTCCATTGCGTCACTCTCTCCTCAAGCAGCTGCTGATGTTCACTCTCTCCTCGTCTCCTACAATTCGCCCATGATTTCCTGGACTCTTCTCCTCACCTCCCTCCAGCAGACTCTCCGCCAACTTCTTCAGTCTCACTCCCCTCTCTGTCCCGATGATGTCACAGGACTCACTGCAATTCTCAAGCTTTTAGCCGCTGTGTTGCAAGACCCCTTCTCTCGCCAGTCCCTTCTCGAGGATACGCGGTTCGATTTTCTTTCTCTCTGCCTGCAGCTATTGTCTCAGTCACTTCCAGTCGAGTTGATTGGTGCTCTCTGCGATGTGCTAGCACGTTGTGCGGAAGACAAAGCAAGAGCACGTGCGATCTGGTCGCATTTGGAGAGCAACTGCATTTCTTTTGGTAGCGGAGTGATGTTTGGCGTCAGTGGGAGCAATCTATCGATTCGAAACTTCCGCCAGCTTTATCAGAGCAAGGAGAAGCCATCTCATCACTACCCGTTCACCATTCCTTTTATTCACTTGCTCACCACGTTACTCTCGACTCTTCCTGCGGATTCCCTATTTCAGAGTGATTCCTTCCTCCCCTTGCTGGACTTTGTCGCTCAGGATATCCTTCTCGATACAGATTCCTGTCCCTCTTCTAGTGACAATGATCGGTGGCTTCTCCTCTCCCATGCTTTCGAGTTCCTTGCTCTTGCCATCCTCCCTTTTATCAACCAGTCCTCTCTCCTATGGGGAAAGACGTGCATGCATGCGCTGCTGCTGGAACTGACTGCTCCTTCTCCTCTCCTCGATGCTATTCTCTCTGTCCAGCAAATGTCTCTCCCTCCTTATCCTACATCTCCCTCCTCTCAAGGCATTCGAGCCGTTGTACAAGCAATCACCTTGTCCTCTCGACTCCTTTCCGAGCTTCTTCAGCTGCCTCCTCTTTCATCTTCTCAAGAGCCAGTTTCGCTCGCTCAGCATCTTCTTGCTAAGCCGCAGACTACGATCCGGCTTTGTCTGCGTGTAACTCAAGCCTCTCAGCCTTCTCTGCAAAGCGTTACTATGGAGACATTGCGTTTAATTGCCTCTCAGGTATCTCCTGCAGCCTTTGTGTCCTTCTTTTCTTCCTTCCCTGAAGAGTTGGCTCTCATTCGCACAGCTTGTCTGCAGATTCTACATCGGGCCATCATACAGAAGGAAGAAAACAGCGATGTGCACACATGTGCGCATTGTCTGCTTCGTCTTCTTTCGCAGCAAGCGAATATCTCCTCATCCCTTACATCCCTTCTCTTGGATTTACCAGCAACTCTTCATTCTCGAGGTGTATTCCGATCCACTCTTCTTGACGAGCTGTGCATGCTCATCACATCTCCTTCTGTACTTCTGGACCATATCCATCTTGCCGTTCATGCGTTTCACCTATTCGATCAGCTGTGTACTGCTTCGGCAACCAATGGTAATATGCTGATTCAAAGTCTGGTGGGATCCCATGTTATTCAGTCTGTGGTTAGTTTGATTCCTTACTTCGTGGAACTTCTGGACACTCATGCCATCCCAGAAGAGGAATCAATGATGCAAATTATGCATTCCATTATTTGCATCACGACCACGTGCATCTTCTCTCTCCATTCTTCTCAGCAAATACCTCCTCTCAAGCAGATTCTGACTAGTTTTCTCATTCGTGATCTCTCCACGTCTACTTTACTTCCACAGAAATCTAGTAACTTTGAAGCACCTCTTGTTTTGCTGCTCTCTTCGTTACGTCGTTTTGCTCTCTTGGATACTGACAAAATCTCTCCAAATTCTGGAGTTCCTGAAATCAAAACGATTCATGAATCCGTCAAGTCATTGCTTTGTTTGGTTCAAGTGACGTTAATTGATGCTGGCGATGCATGGAGAGACATTCCCGATGTGTCTTCGACTGTTCGCGAAGTCGTGCTCTCTCTGTTCCAACTAGTTAGTCAACTTCTCCCGCCAAGTTTGCTTCGTCCTGCTGTAAGTGATACTTGCACTGCACTAATGAAGTTGTTGCCCACTTTTGTGGGATTGGAGCCGGGAACCATTCATAGCATGCTGTCGTGTGTGCTGACATGCATTCTGAATGATCCTGCGAAACAGAGCAGCGAGGCTCGATCGCATCAATATCTTATGTTGCTCTGTTTGTTACTCGAGTTGAAAAAAGTGGGATCGCTCATTTCGATTCTAACGCCTGTGCAGACTGCAGTTCCTGCGCTTTTAGAGGGACTGACATGCGATTTGGCGGGAAATGATGTGATGCTCCATGCAACTGCAACTCGGTTGTTGCGACTCTTTGCAACAGAAGATACGAATGGAGCTGTGACACACCTCCTGCTAAGTGAGACGAATCTTGTCAGTGGATTGTTGCAGGGAATTGTCCAGATGGATTTGGTGTTGATTGAGAGTCCAGAAACGACTCGGCAGCAGTTTGAAATTGCTACACAAAACTTATCGCTGCTTTCTGTGATGGTTACGACCACAGAAGGAGCTATGATGGCGCTCGATCTTTCTCTCTTTGGATGGATCAACCACTGTCCTTTGATTCATGCAATTCGCGAGAATGGGGCCTCTGTACTTAATTTGCTTCAGCGAGAAGATGCGAAGCATGTTTTACGCGTGATTCTAAAGTGGTTCTTGCAAATCATGCTTTCTGTCGAGATCACTGTACGTGCGATACGTTCCGTTCAAGTCGAGCTATCGTCATTTGTGCTGGCGATTGCGCCCTTGACCCCATTTTTGTTCCGAAACCGAGAGAGCGAGGAGCTGCTGTCTCTGGAGGTCTTGGGACTGTTCCTGGGTGCGTTGGTGGTGCTGTCGAGCCAGCCAGAGCGCTTTGTGGAGATGATGAATGGGTACGAAGATGTACTGAAGACAGAGGTCGTGAGTCTGCTGAACTATGTGAGCAAACAGGAAGAGGTGTGCAACGATATTCAGAAGGCTGTGAAACGTGGAAAGAGTCTGAAGAAACAGTCAAATCGAACTGGACTATATAGGATCTTGGTTGAGAATGGGATGCTGTTTATGAGCAAGATGGGGTGGAAGATTGGAGACGAGTATTTAAGAGCTTTTGGTGTAAAATCCTAAAGTATTCTCTGTTTGTTAGAATATCTTCTACTTTTCGTACTTTCTAGGTAAGATGTTTTCTCATCAATTTTGAATCCAATCCTGTGGGTAAGAAGCAGAAAACTAACGCTTTGACAGACTAATTGATAATGGCTTCACTTTTGGATTATGTGAAGATGGCAAGAATTGCCGAGCAAGCAGAACGCTACGAAGACATGAAAGAGTACATCAAGAAAGTAGCTACGACAATTCCAGAAGGTCAGGATAGAGCCCAACTTACTCCAGAGGAGAGGAATATGTTCTCTCTCGCATACAAGAATTTGATTGGAACCAAGCGAAATGCGTGGAGAACCATTATGAATATCAAACATAAGGATCCTAGAGACGAGCAGTATGATCCATATATTAACGAGCTAAAAGAAAAGATCGAGAAGGAAATCACGGAACTTTGTGAAGAGGTTGAGACGGTTATTTCAGAATATCTCTCCACCAAGCCTCCAGGCGAGAACTCGAACGTGGACGACTATATTTACTACATGAAGATGAAAGGAGACTACTATCGATACGAGGCGGAATTCATGGTAGGTGATGCGCGCGACACTGCAGTCGAGAACTCTATGAAATAGTAGCTGTGCGTCTTGGACGTCACATCTAGTTATCAGCAGGCGTTGGACGAAGCGAAGGCGAAGAAGGTAGATGTGATCAGTCCCACTCTGCTCGGCCTGTATCTCAACTACTCAGTGTTCCTTTATGAAATCATCGGCAAGGAGAGCGAGGCTCGTGAGATCGCAACCAAGGCATTCGATGATGCTATGAAGGTGATCGAGGACATCCCCGAGAAGGAATACAAGGACAGCTCTCCGATTTTGCAGCTTCTGCGCGACAACCTCAGATTGTGGGCGTCGGATGTGGAAAAATAAGGTTTGATAACGGGTATTTCTGTGAGATTCCCCTGTTTGTTCCAACTATCGAATCGGCCACTTTCTTGGTCTTTGGTGATTGCAACAAACATCTCAGTCATCCTCACTTAACCCTGAGAAACGATTCACCTGCTTTATTCTCTCTTTCTTTGTCTCCCGCTGTGGACGAGACTCCTTTTTCAAATATCGGGTAGCATGCACCACTGCAGAGCGATTGAACTTGTACTTGATCTGCACCACATCAGGAACTCCTAGAGCACTCCGTAGACCGACTCTATTGAAAAAACGCTTGTACACCTCACTTGATTTCATTGATTGTGTGACTCAACGAAGAACTACGATTCCACACCGAAAGTGTGGACATGTTATTTTTTACAGTTACAGATACTCCGCAGATCTCATTTCCAACATTAAAAGACTCCGATATAGTATACAACAACTAGATGCATAAGAACACAAACTAACTACGAGTTTTTCCCACAAAATGGGAGCGAGGTCACAACCACTGATTTGTAGAGTGCTGCGACCGCCCTGCCTATTTGAAGGATCTTCCCATAAAGGTTCAATACCTTCTTTGAATAAGGAATAGTTCGTCGCTTCACCGGTACCAATAACAGGCAAGTAACAATAAATCCGATAGAACTCTTCAACTGAGCCACATCTTCCCAAATCCTCAAGTCCATTTTCATATTCCTTTCTCTAGAAATAAATAAAGCAAACTATTCACACATTTGTTCCATATTCATTTGTCCGCCAAAAGTGATAGATATTCCTCAACAAATGCTCTTCTTCATTTGCTGTTGCTTCCATGACCACGAATACACCAAAATCCAATTACTACAATGAATTACTATCATTCACAGCACCACCGGAATACCACGCAATTTGTCGACTCATAGAGAAGTTGTTCACAGTGAAACATGGATAAAAGAAAGTAAATACCTTTCTTCAAGAAAACACAAGAAAACATTAAATTACAACTCAACGACGTTTCTGATTAACATTTTCCTCGTCCTTTTTAGGAGTGCTTGTCGTATCAATCCATTCGTTGATTAGCCTTCTTACATAGCCTTCTTTATTACGCTCGATAAAAATACAATCACCACCAAGGTGGTATAAGATGAATTGTTGAGACTTGTCAAGCTCGTCGTTCTTTTTCATCAGATAGATTCGAGTCGTCGGGTCGCACCGAACAATGATTCCTTCTATCGGTACTAGTGAAGACATGAAAATCTCTGTTGTTTCTAAAACAAAAACTACATAACTGGCTGCTATTTACGATTTCTCCATGATTCAACCTCTTTGTAAGATTCTAGGGAATAACTATCTTTGTGATACCTTCGACGACTGCTGTTATAATTAGACCTCCTTGTCTTTGAAGATGGCTGTGAAGGTGGACTTGAAGCAGGATAAATGTGGATTCCTCCTTCAAGTACGATTTGCATCGCTTGGTTAAGTAATTCAATTCCGTCGCTTCTCTTATTCACCACCTTCACCAAGAGTCGGTTTATATGATTTCTCTAAGAATCAACCTGATTACCTATGCATACAGTGCAGCAATCAACTATATTATGGATACATGATACGTATGCTTCTTCAAACAGAAGCTGTGGATTTGCCTTTATTTTTTGTTGAACACTCGTCCGCAGCATTGTAGTTCTCCCAGGGTTGTCTGTACAGTGTATAAGAACATCCTCTTCCCGGAAATTGATGTGCAGCTTTCCAGTGCCGTATGTGCTAGATTCATCGGATTCCATGACCACACAGCATGCGCAGAGTGATAAGCCAATCAATGCGTATCAAATGACTGTTTGTGTGGAGAAACAGATATGGGGAGATTCAAAATCTGTATTGAACAGCATCGTTCTTTATATTATTCGATTATGAGACAGCTGTTAGTGGCATACTCTAGAAAGAGTTGCATTGATCTAACAAAATAGAATTAGGTCAAAACGGTTATCTGGCATCGTTGACAAAAGTTCATTCTGGAATGGATCAGGATACAACTCACCAGAATACACAGTTCACTTCCCAAGAAGTCGAAGAGATCGTCTTCTTTGATGAGGTGGAGAAGGAGCTGGAGAGTGTTGAGAAGTCGTTCGAATCTGGAGACATGCAGTCCTTCGGCCGTAATAAAAAAGATATTATAGACCGATTCGATAAATTCCGTCACTGTGATGAAGAAGTTTTCCGACACCACTGCGATGCAATTATCGGGTATGCCATACTGAATAGCAAATAATGCAGAGCTCATCTTGTAGCCACCGCAGATAGTGAGGGAGAAAAAGAAGGGGACGATAGTATCGAGAAACGGAAAGCTCAGTTACTGCAGGCACGTAACAGTATTCAAGAAAAGGTTAAGATTTGGATTTTGAGTGACATGTAGACTGGTGAGCTTCGAAAACTCCTGTAATAGATGATGTTTCCTTTCATTTGCTAGAAATGAGATAAATGGAATTATAGCGGATAGTAGTGGTTCGATTGTTTGTTAACAGAAAACATATGGCGTAGGATACAGCAGTTACTGCTTCTTTTCACTCTTCTTCACATAGTCATTCACAGCTGCTTTAATGGCATCTTCGGCGAGCAGACTAGTATGAAGCTCACTATTGTAATGGTACCTGCAGTGCAACTTAACAGGAGGAAGTTTGAGGTGATTCGAAATGTCTGTGTTCTTAATAGTCATCGCTTCTTCAAGGGTCTTTCCCTTCACCCACTCACTCGCTACAGAGCTAGAGGCAATGGCAGAGCCACAGCCGAACGTCTTAAACTTCGCATCAACGATTTTTCCATTAGCAACTTTAATCTACAATCAAACAATACCTTTAGCTCGGAACCTGGAGCTTCATCACATCACCACAAGCAGGAGCCCCTGCAATTCCTGTTCCAATGTCGTCGTCATTGGCATCAAAAGAACCTATAAGGGATTGTAGCCAATGAGTGTGACATACCAACATTACGGGGATGCTCGTAGTGATCGATCACAAGATCGTGATAGAATCGAGAAGAACACTTTAGGGAACGAGCAGCAAATGCTAACTTCGGCACAGTGCGCGAAAAAGCGAACATAATGAATATTTGAATGAAGTGTGAAAATAGGCATTACTACGGTTTCTACGATTGAGGATGACAGAGAACAGTCATTCTCTTTTCAAACTAAATTAGGTATTGAATCAAACAACAAAAATAGAGCATAGAGATACATTACTTGGCCAAACCAAACTTGGCCTTCAATTCTTCGATCTGCTGTTCACGTTTCTTTACATCGGTAGTCTTCACCGCTCTACGACTAACAAAACACGACAAAAACACACCTGGAGGCTTGGAAATATAATACGACTAAATAACGACCACCCACATTGAATCCTGACAAATGCTCAACAGCATCCTTGGCATCGTAAATGTCCTCATAAACAACAAATGCTGTCCCTCGGGTTTCATTTGTTTCTCCTCTATAGATAAGAAGATACACTAGAATGTCCAAACACTCGAATTTGACGAATATCTCCATACTTTCCGAATATATCGTATATCTCCTCGTTGGTGATTTTGTATGGGAGGTTTCTACACGCTGAGCAATCGAAGGTACATAGAGTACTTGACGTAAAGAATGCGGTTAACTTCAGGTGGGAGTCTTCCCTATTTGTGATTTTTAAAAAGTAAGAAAATACACTAGAACGAAACATTCTTCAATCTGTTTTTTGGAAGCAATGGAAGACAATTCCAGAATTTGAGCCCATTTCAATTATTGATAAAATATTGTAGGAAAGCATGATATCTCGTATACTTCAACCATCACGCAGACTTATTCGACCAGTATGCGATCGTTCTGTATTTCACATTATAGCATACTCTATTACGGCCGTTGTCGTCTTCACTTCCTGGTTATCTCCTGAATGTGCCGGCGACGGAGTCAACGACGCTTCCGAACGGCGTTCGTGTTTTATCTCAAGTAAAGCGTGAAGATCGGCGTTGTTTTTAGGGAGGGTATGGGAAAACATGTTCTGTGGGTGTTTTTATTGACGCAGGAAGTCGGTATGAAAATGATGCAAACAATGGCGTGGCGCACTTCCTGGAGCATCTTTCTTTCAAGGGAACAGAGAAGAGGAGTCGTGTCGATATCGAGAAAGAAGTGGAAGACATGGGCGCACACCTAAATGCGTATCCTCCATTGTTGTGGGTAACTGATAGCTACACGAGTCGCGAGCAAACCGTGTACTATTCCCGTTGTTTTAACAAAGACATCGGTCACGCGATGGACATCTTGAGTGACATTCTCCTGCACTCGAACTACGACCCCGCGGCCATCAACAGCGAGCGCCACACGATCCTCCTGGAGATGGAGGACGTGTTCAAGAACAAGTACGAGGTGGTGTTCGACCTGCTCCACGCGACGGCGTACCAGGGCTGCGGTCTTGGCTACACGATCCTGGGTCCGGAGGAGAACATCAAGCGCATCAGTCGCAGCGACCTGGTCGACTACGTCCAGACGCACTACACGGCGCCTCGCGTGGTGATCGCGGGCGCGGGCGCGCTGGACCACGAGCACGTGCGATCGCCGCTCTTCTCTGACCTCTAGCTGGTGGAAATGGCCGACCGCACCTTCGGCCACCTCTCGCGCGTGCCGACCAACGGCGCCGTGGTGCCGCCCATCTCGAAGCGCTTCACGTCCTCGCAGCAGCTGCAGATCGACGACGCCTACCCCCACGCCGCCATCGCCGTCGCCTTCGAGTCGGTGGGCTGGGCGCACGAGGACGCCATCCCCCTCATGCTGGTGCAGAAGATCCTGGGGGAGTGGGACCGTCTGCTGGGCGCGGGACCCAATCTGACCTCCCGTCTGTGCACAAGGGCCGCCTCCGACGACCTGGCGCAGCTGGTGAGCTGCTTCGACACCTGCTACAAGGACACCTCCCTGTTCGGCGTGTACAGCGAGTGCACGAAGGAGAACATCCCCAGACTCATGGAGGTCGTCGTGGAGGTGCGTGCAGAGAGCACTGATGATGTCTAGTCGCTCAGAGATCTGCGGGATTATGTCACCGAGGAGGAGCTGGAAGTCGCGAAGCACAAGCTGAAAAACACGCTGCTGAAGGACCTCTACGCCTCCCACAACATTGTGGAGGACATCGGCAGACAGACACAGATGTATGGACGCAGACTCACCCCTGCGGAGATCTTCGCTCGTGTGGACGCAGTGAATCTCGACACTGTGAAGGACGTCGCGAATCGGACTTTTGTGGATCAACCTATTGCGGTTGCAGGATATGGCCCTGTTGAAAATCTGCCTCCTATTGAGTGGTTCCGCGAGAAGGATCGTATTTGAGGTTTATTTTAGGATTTGTTTGTTTGAGAGATTGTTTGAAATACCATAGGAGATAAATAAATCGTGGGTATGGCGGATACTCCTCTTCGAGTTTCAGTATCAAAGATATATTGATATATCTTCAGTTGATAGCAAAGGAATGTCCCAATAGCTATATGCCCCGTAAAGTAGTGTACATGATCTTACCAAACGAAAAGGGAGGAGATATTACGCAGTAACAATTCGATGGGACAGAATATCTACGTAGTGTCCATTATATTAGAAGCGAGATTATGCTGATCTGTTAAGGTGTTAGGGAGTTTCATGCTATTACCCCTATGTCCCTAATCTATAATTTTAGATAGATCACTATTTTTTTATGCTCTCCCGATACCTCTCAAAGTCTCTATCATCCTCTGGATTCCTGTTTGCTCGTGCTATCTCGAGTTCTCCCGAAGGCATCATTGACAGCAGTGTCCTAGAGAAGGCAATAAACAAAAAGCCGAATAAGCATTACCATATACTTAGCACTCGCGTATCACTTGTTGTTGCTTCTAACGACTAGTATCACTCTAGTAATAGAGAATATCTTAAGATTTTGGAGCAGTGTTGGGGTGAGCAACCGAAGAGGAAGGCTGTTGGAGTTAGCGATCACTGTGCTAAGTGGATTGTGGATGCTCTCTTTTTCTTCGGCAACTTGTATTTCAGAGAGAACTACATTCGAAGAGCAATATTCCTCGAGAGTGTGGCCTCTGTGCCTGGCCTTGTGTGTAGCAGTTTACATCACTTGCGTTGCCTGAGACGTCTGCAACCGAACGAATGGATCAAGCCACTGGTTGATGAGGCTGAGAACGAGCGAATGCACCTGCTAGCGGTACGCACCTACACCACTCTGACATTGGTTCAGAAGTTGTTTATTCGCATCCTCCAGGTGAGCTTTGTCGGTCTTTTCTCGTTCATGTTTGTATTCACTCCTCGCACCTCCCATCGACTGGTGGGTTTCCTTGAGGAGCACGCTGTGGACTCGTACACAGAGATGATTAACCGTATTGACAATGGAAAACTGAAGAATGAGCGAGCGACGCAGATCACGAAAGATTACTGGGGTCTTCCTGATGACGCCACTTTGCGTGATGCCTTGTTGGTGATTCGTGCTGATGAAGCGGATCATCGCTTGGTCAATCATACTCTTGGAGATGAGTACGATAAGAAAGTTGCACCCCCCACCGGAAAATGGTATGCTGGTATGCACTTCCCTATCGATCTCCATTCTTCCTTCGGTCCATACATGGACTTCTCAAAGTATTCAAAGCAAGATTAGCGCTCTGGGTTTGTTACACAAACATATCTACAACAGTTTTGCCTTCACAAGTCTTCTCTTTAACATGACTGTCTGGACGAGAGAAAGACAAATCAACACCATAATTGTAATCGCAGAGAAAATGATCAACTTATTATCAAGGTCCACTACGACTCACTCCAGTCAGCTGCTCCTACTTGCTATGCTCCTGATTTCTTCGTCGTGCTCTTGAATCACACTAAGTCACACAGAACAAACACCCATACTCCACAGTATCTTGGACTTCGTACAGTGCGTCTAAAATCCACTGCGTCTGCACCTCAACCTCTTCTAGGTTTTGCAGCTGTGCAAGGCTAGAGTAGTCCTTTGCCTCAATTCCAGATTTGAACTTGAAGAACATATCTACTTTGAAATTATCTGCATATTATCCATTCTCCACTTGCTTACTCCCATTCTTAAAGCATGTTGTGTAAGTGCCAGACACTGGAGCATTTGTAATGAATCGCCCTTGTTTTGCATCCTTCTTGGTGTAGAGAATACCACCATTCGGGTCAAACAACTTAGGGTAAATAAAAAATAAAAAGCAAACAGTCACCACGATGTTCGTTTTATCATTGACAAAATCGACACTGCTCAACACCACGAACTTTGACTTCGTCATCGCATGCATATCCATATGTTCTGTAAAGCACTATACTCTCGCAACGTGAAACCAATATATACTCGTTCTGAGTTTGCTCCGATTGTAAATCCGAACGACTCAGCTTCAAAAACTAGTAAAGAGCAAAAGATAAGAAAGAGAGCCCCACACATGAAGGAAATTCTGTTGACAACAAACAACAAATAGCTAATGATGATGGCGATGATGATGGGATCTGTGGCCTCGACTTGAACTACGACGATGTCTATCTCGACTATGATTGCGACTGTGACTGCGACTACGACTTCTGCTACGACTTCTCTTCTTTGCACCACTTTCCATCCAAATTTTCTTCCCTTCCTCCCCAAGATAATCATGGAGTTCTTCTCCTTCTCCTTCCTCCTGCTTTTCTTTCATTTTTCGGAGCTTCTCAACATCGCTATCCATCATACTAGTACGGATCTTCCTTTCTGCTTCAATCCGAGTATCGATTTCCTCTTTTGTATATCTACATTCAATGCAATTGATCCACAAATACCCCTGTTCCTTCATTTTGTCTTCCAACTCCAACAACTCTAATTCGATTTTTCTTCGTACTTGATGTTTTAATATAGCGTCATCTTGTTTCTTTATCTTTGGCTCCACGATTTGCTGGTCGTGTTTCTGCGTAAACTGAAGAATACGAGAGGGTCTGATATAACTGAGGTTTCTTTGCACGAAACCATTTGTTCCCGATCCTCGTGCAGTTTTCAAACCAATACCGTTATACATGAAAGGATTAGTGATTATCCCGACGTGTGCCGTCAATCGAATGTGTGGATAACCAATCCGACTAGGTGTATAGAACAAAAAGAGAAGAAAGAACTACGATTAAAAAACACTAAAGGAGGTGGACTACGAATCGGATCATTCCGAGTAATCATAATGGTTCGACCTGCTTTCATACGACCAAGAGCCATTTCCCCAAAACTGCTCCAGGCAGTAGTTAACAAAAGATCTGATTCGGACAAGAGATAGTTGTCGAGAATAGCGCGTTGAGTAGCAGGTTCTTTGTACTGATAAGCCAGAGACTTGGTGTGTTTCATCGGCAGATCCTTGATGCTAAACACGTAGTCAGGAAAGCGTCGTGCCAACGACTCTTCCACCTCTGGAGAATCAGTGCTGATGAACCACAAGGGCCGCAGAGCAGTTCGATTCGAGTAGTATTCCGCATAATGTACAAACGTTTCGATATCCCTCATAAAGAGGAACTTGCAGTTGTCCACAAAAGCACTGTTGCCGAGACCCACTCTCATTTGCAACCCTATTACGTAACGATTCTTCCACTCCATCGCAATCGAGTCCAATCGTTCCTGAAGAGAGTTTTCTAGAGAAAAAAAGTGGAGCAGACGGAAATAGATGTCTGCAGCAATAGCCTCGTGGTCTCCTCGTCGAGCTGTTCGCACTAAACCGCGGTTTACGAAGGTCTCGTAGTAGAGATCGTTCTTTGCAAGGGAACGGAAAAGCGGACAATTTGTAATCACGTTGATGTTCCCATCGCCAAATTCCTTGTTTATGTCGCCACGAAGCAGACGTTTTGCTTCAATGCACCGCCTCCAGATCTTCAATGAAGAACCTTTTGCCAATTTCACTGTATCGTACTTCACTCCAAATAACGTACCTGAATCATCCAAGTGATGGCCTTCGAGAGGAAGATTAAAGTAAGAATCGAAACTCGGCCAATCTGCAACTAGAGGTGATACTCAAACAACGATAAAACGTTTCAATCCACGGTCTGTAACCATCGCAATAAGTAAACTCGATACTAGACCATTGATCTTGTTCGCCAACCCAGAGTACGTCGAAGAATAGATTACATAGTGATTAAATGACGTCCTCGATAACCTCGATTGGTACAAACAATAATACTGGACAAAATCGCGCCACCGGATATCCTGTCCCTCCGGAGAGAGTAAAGTACCGTTTGTATGCTGAAACGGGTCTATAATGATGGAAGGAAGTGTTCCTAAATACAAGGAAGATAACCGGATAGGATTGGTTGACAATAGGTAAAAGGCGTAGTTTACCACAAATACCATTGCAAACACAATTATATATATGAGTGCCTTCTTCACTAAGACATCGTCAACATCATCCATGGCATTATTTGATTTTCCTGGGAGAGCTATATTGATAGAGATTTTCATTTTCAACCTCTCTTATTCCCAGAGTCTAGAATATTGAGAATTCGTCTTTGTTGGTTTTGATTATTCGAAATACGTAGTTTCGTCCATCTTATACAGAAATAGTGTGTATATCATCATTCTCTGTATAACATTTTTATACTAGATGGAGTCAAACCTTTTGGATAAGTAGTATCAACTTTATAGTCTATAGTTATTATTTAAAAGGATAAGATGTTGTATAACACGGTTTACAATTTAAATCATAGGTAGCAATGATGTGGTGATGCTACAGAGCTACTTTGTACATTGTCTATGGAGTTACTCTGTCACAGATACACAGATCACTTAATTACTATGAAAGTGATTCATTAAAGAAGGAAATAGTTTCAATTCACTATAGAGTGAAAAACTGTCATTGTAGTAAAATCAGTAGTTATATTGATTTCTTAAAATGGATTGTCTCAGCATTCTAAAATAGAGATATTTTAAAACATATGTTCTCGGGATATCAATATTCGTCATTCTCTCCATTCTTTCTGATCATAGCAGTCAGCAACAGGTTCAATTTTCTGTAGTACTTGCCTATTTCGTAGTTCGAGTGGTAATATGTAATGAACTCTCAACCATGATTTCATCGTTCTTCCGTATATGAATTACATGAATGATACAAAGTGAGTGTACCGATTTCAGATCTTTATTACTCTTCAATAGCCAGTTATTGAAAACTAGAGAATATCAAATGATTATTCAATCCTACTCTGTACAATTAACATAGTAGCTAAGTTTATCGCATCTTCAAAAAGTCCTCAAAGTGAATATCAAAATAGATCAAACAACTAATAGGTTGTAAAACAAACATTCTCCACATACACCCAAAGAGTTACTGCGTACATACCTTATTTAGGTACTTCTGCATCAGACTACTCAGGAATTGTGACTACAGCAGAGGGAAGATTATCCGACGCTGCGTTTGTTTCTACCACAGAAAGTCCATCCTTCGGCGACACACTGGAATCAGGAATAGTACCCGAAACCACCTCGTTTGTCACTTCTTTGGACACTATCGGTAACTCCGTGGTTTTGGCATCTATCTCCTTGTACATCACCTTTTTCCCTAGCTCCTTCGAGTTCTTCCACGTCGTTACGTATCCAATTATCAAAAATCCCACAAAGCACACGCCTGCTGTGAAGTAATACACACTCTCTCGATTTAGGCTATAAATTTGAGCCAGTATGATAGGACTGATAATCAGCGCCGTCTGCATGCAGAAATTGTTCCAAGAGAGCAATTTTCCTATCACTGTAGGAGGGAAGTTGGTCTAGATGAGAAAGAAAAACCCAGCAATACACTCAAAATCGACACAGAAGCAGGACAAACAAGACTCCAGCCAAGCAGGTAAAAGAAGATCGGAACGAATCCCATCCATGTATTCTGAGCCAGAGCGATCAGAATATGACACACGACCTCAAGTAGCATTCCTAATGTTGCCAGGTGAGGGATGGGAAGGTTGAGCTTGGTTGTTAGCCAGGGATACAGCAAGGATTGTAGCAAGAAACACCACACGCCTTGGACACATAAAAGAGTTGAGAACAAAGAGGTCGAGACTCCGAATTTCTCATTGAGGTAGATTGCATAGCGAGAGTTGTAGCAACCACTCGTCCACGAAGTGCAGAACTCCAGGATGAAGCACAGCACCATAATGGGTTTAAACGGAACATGAGTACGAGTAGACTGCTTCTTCTTCTCCGCTTCCTTTCTTTCAGTTTCTTCTGCCTTCGCCTGCTCTTCCGTAGCAATCTCTTTCTCCTTCGTAGCTCCCTTCTTCTTCAACTCTCTACGACGCAGTACTGTCGCATTCGATTCCCATAGAAGGAAGAACGCCAGCACAAATGCAATTCCGGAAGCGACTCCAGCAACAAAAAAAGGAAAACGTAAATTCACGAAACTCAGCGCACCACTGATTGCGGGGCCCAAGACATACGCGATGGAATTTACAGAGGCCAGTCGAGCGACAAACACATTTCGCTCAGCAGCATCTGTCACATCGGATATAACTCTAATAAAGAAGGAATAGTAGAGCAAACGATTGGGCAATGATCATCGATCCCGCAAATAAACCAGTCAAGGCACGCCAGAGAATTAACAGCCACATGTCATAGGCCGTTCCCTGCAAAATACTACCTGTAGGTTACAGAAGCAGAAAAGAAAAACCAAAGCAGGAGCCAAAGAGAGACAATATTAGAAATGGCTTACGACCGTATCGATCACTGAGTGGACCCATAAGAAGCAAACCTGTTCATAAAGACGAACAACTAAACTCACTAATTAGTTGCATGAGGGAATAAGCACTATACACGACACCCTCCTGGAATGGAGTTGACTCCAATTCCAATATAATATAAGGTAAAATAGGTCCAACAAGGCTGTTGTTCAGAGAGTCCATAAAAACGGTGACGAAAGTCATCGCAATGATTGCTTTTCGATGTGGGAAGACAGCCATCGTGAAACAAATAATATATGAGATATAGCGAATATTAGGTTACAAAATACTGCAATAATTGGATGAACCAAAATATAGTGCGTTTATTGAAACCAGTAAAAGACTACTTCGTAGTCACACATATGTAATATAAGGCTGTAAGAGGACTAAGAAAGATAGCTGTCTATTTTTCTCTCATCGGTCCAACAACTGTAGAGTCTATTTTGTTTTTTAATATGTTCCAAGCTATCAAGAAAGACTAAAGGTGACTTTACAGTAAAACTCCTTGTAGACTATGTCCATTACCTCCTGTTCCACGAACTACTCCACTGTTCACGAATAATACATCAACTGATACAACTCATCTATTTAGATTCAGTGCAATATAGGTATAATCTGTATTTAGTTACTCTGTTATTCTTTTTGAGAGTAAGCATTTTGAAACAGTAACGAGCTGATCTACAAAATCATTTGCCACTCAGTACATTGAATGAAAACTGTAAAAAAGTAAATAAACCCTAAAACACAATAATGACAAAACCTTTCTCCTTGATAATTAATACCACTGTACTGCTATAAAAAAGTCATGCTTTTGTAATGGGACAAACTGAATCAGCTAACACAGCACCCCCAGATTACCCTCCTGTGTATGATGAAGATATATCTGTGAGAAGGCGGAGAAGACAGGGAAGGCAGAGACGTAATAGGAGTAGTAAGATTAATGTGAATACTTACTCTACGATGGAAAGTGGGGAGGACATTGATAATCTACTAGCTAACATGGGTATAAAGTCTGAATTTGAAGAAACTCCATTTTCTGGTAAATATAGTAATAGAGATGATAACTAGACTCTTCATTCACTGATGAAATTACTCCTGTTGCTGATCACACTGAGGCAAAGAAGAAAGTTCGTAAACTGTATGACGAGCGAATGAATCGCTATAAGCTTCGTCTTTCTGCGATGTATCCTGAATACAGCGAAGCTGGTATATTCGACATTAGTCGTATTCGAAGTGCCTCTATGATAGAGGTTGTGTCGTTTTTAGATACTCCAACCCAACTGAATCTAAAATGTGTAAATCGCTATTTTCGAAAGCTGGTGAAGATATCTCATAACAGAGTATCATTGGATACCAGTTCTGGTTGGATCGATGCAATCCATCTTAGTACATTTTTAAAGGAAATCACACTTGTTGGAGAGCCGAAGGAGAAAGATTTGAAGGAGTTTACCACCTTACTTCGAAATGACGGCTATTTGCAGCTGAGTCATCTTTTTCTCCATCTCATAGGTGAGTGGGCCTTGATCGAAATTCTCGATGCATTGAGTACTCGCATTCAACGAGATATTTCGATGGGCATTTTGGGTGATTCATGTCGCGCTGAATTGGTCATTCAGGAGAATGAATTTTCCCCTTATTTTGCTATGCGTTTTTCAAATTACTGTAATACTGTGCTGTATAAAGTTCTAACAAATTTGACATTTATCGTAAATGATCCAGAGGGTGTTGAGGCTATTCTGAAAAATACACAATTTTGGAAATGCTCCAAACTTGTAGAATTTGATATTTCGAATGTTCATCTCACCCAGGAAGGATATCTTTACTTCCTCAACTCATTCTGGCCGATGCATGAAGAAATTTCTGCATCTCCTATTACTCAACTTCTTCTCCGAAACACGCAACTCACTGATTGGAGTGTGATTGGAATTGCAAATTCTGCAAAGCGTGGATTACTGAGTAATTTGTGCATTCTGGATGTATCCGAGAACCGACTATCTTGTGAAGGAATTCATGTGTTGACAAAGCCATTATCTGAATTTCTGTGTCCTAATATTCGTGCAATTTCCTTCTCAAATAATACAGGAGCTGGGTGTGGTTCGTTAACATCTTGGTTGTTACAACTTGCTGAAGGAGTTTGTCCCCTTCTTTCCGTACTGGAGTTGAATGCATGTGGACTAACAATGTTAGAAATGGATGCCTTGTGTGTGTATATTGGATGTCCATTTGCAGACTCGATGACTGTACTGGATATTGGAAACAATCCAGAGATTGCAGAAGGAATTCCTCAGCTTTTTCAAGAGTTATACCAATCAACGAATCAAAGCTTCAGTTCTCTCAACTTTGAGGGACTGAATCTTACTTCTTCTTTGCTTACTGAGCTCTGTGAGTGGATTAAACAAGAGAAAGCGAGCCATTTGCGAAAACTCATTCTGCGAGTGAATGTAATCAATGAGTCAGGCTTATGTAAATTGCTAGCTGCATTGCAACAGTCGTCGATTCCAAAACTGAACCTCTTAGATATTAGCAGTAATCTTATTGGATCTTTCCAATCTACATGGAAAGACTTATTCTCCCTTCCTTTTAGACAGACAAGTCTTTCCATCGAAGAGTGTGACATTTCACACAATCCCATTACGGACCAGGATATGTATCTATTGATGAAATTTTTCAGAAGATATATCGATATGTCAAGGTTGAAGCGATTTAGTATGGAAGATATGAAGCTGTCAGCAAAGGGAGTGAGTTCCTTCTTCTCTTCTTTTCCATTTGAGTTCGTGTGTCAACTGCATAGGTTGAACATTGTATCGATCCCAATCGCAGGTGTTGGTCAGTCACTCCATGCATGGCTTTCATCACCTGCGGCAAGCTCATTGCGGAGATTGATTTTGGTGAACTGTAGTCTAGATAGTGACGATTTGGTGTTATTGAACAGCGCATTCAAGACCTCCTCCTATTGCCAGGGTCTGCAGTGCTTGCGACTCAGTGGAAACAGGCACGTAGATGATCTTTTTGTGACTGAGTTCCTCACGATTTATAAAATGGATGGAGTATTACCTCTTCTGTGTGAACTGGACCTTTCGTACACTGATATTACGAAAACCGGAGCATCTGCCTTCTTAAATTTTTTCACAGAAACAAGTGATTACTCCCTCCGTATTCTTAATCTAGCGTACATGCAAATACCAGAAAGTCGTGTGGAGGCAATTCACAAAGAAATTAGACGCATTTTTAGAGGACACTGCCTGATGTGATGACTTTTTGTTATACACACTTCCCCGCGGAAATAATCCTTACGCATATTTTGGATATTACGATGTGGAGGCGCAAAAAAACGACGATAAAGGAGGAGAAAACTGTTAGCCAGCAAGCTGAGACAAAGGAAACAGATCTTTGCCCCAACTGTATCAGACTCATGCAGGAGAATAGTCAGCTGAAAGAACAGATTGCTGTACTCTCTGGGGAAGGAAGGAGAAAGCAGTACACGATTGCGCCTACACTATACACTTTCTACAAGAATAATGTTCAAAAGAATAGAATTACACGGTAGGAAATTCGTTTTAGCGTATATCTGCAGTGCTGCTAGTCAAGTTACGCAGAGCATCTTAGACGTTGAAGAAGAAGAAGATGACAGAGGAGAGTATAACGAAGAGATTATTGCGCACTGCTCAGACCACATGCCAAGCCCATATTTTGAGACTAACGACTTCCTGGAGGCTTTCGAAAACCAGTGTAATCAAGTGAGTAGGTGTTCTTCGTTCCTTCCAATTCACAGGACACATCTTTTCTTCGGAGCCTCGACTTCTTAAACTCAAGTCTCCCGTGTACGTTTTTGGAGATTTCCATGGAAACATCGCGGATCTTATTGCCTTTTCGAAATTGCTGTGGCCCCTCGGAATGCACCTCACACCTGGCAGTTTCCTCTTCTTGGGCGACTATGTGGATCGTGGTCAGTACTCTATCGAGGTTCTTTCCTACCTATTCGCGCAGAAAATCATGCTACCCGACAAGGTGTTTATGCTTCGTGGGAACCACGAACTTCGCGCTGTGAACGGCTGGGAGTCCTACTACGGCAATCGCTGCTTCCTCGGCCAGCTGAAGAGTCGCTACGGAGCAAATACGGGAAAGCGTCTCTGGCAAATGGCCAACGGAGTCTTCGACTACCTCCCCTTCGCCGCTTCGATTGATGACGTGATCTTCTGCGTCCACGGAGGCATCCCTCGTCCTCTCTCGGCCACGGAAAGCGCTCTGGAGAGCATAAACAAGATCCCCTGCCCCACTGCGGTGAGAGTGGTCACGACTGACGAGCGATCGAAGCAGATCAAGCAGCTGTCGAACGACCTGCTGTGGTCGGATCCTGCGCAGCACGAGCAGGAGAAACGACTGGACAACACTGGATTTGGCGAGGGCGAACGAGGTCCTGGGGCCATTTGCTATGGCGACAAGGCGATCCAGAACTTCCTGGACGCTAACGGCATGTCCCATATCGTGCGAGCTCACGAACCCACGCAGAAGGGAATCAACATCAGCAAGGGCGGTCGTGTGATCACCATCTTCAGTACGTCGAGAGTAGCAATCGACGAGTGGGTGAACTGTAGGATCATGGGTGCCAGGACGCATTCTGTGGCTGTATTTTAGTGGACACTGCGGTAGGAACGCCTGGAGAGAGTGACGAGTAGAACATTATTGCTATTAACCACCCTGATGCCCA
>JZRO01000078.1:0-11379 GCA_000963465.1 Blastocystis sp. subtype 9
GTTGTTTAGATGAGTGTTTGTTAGATATTATACCAAAGTCATTTGATTATTATATGAAATGCAATCGACTTGCAATTGGCAACTATCAGAGGGGGATAATCTCGATTCCGTTGTCTCATTTTCTGAACAAGATACCCTACCGTTTGTCTTTTAGTAGCAGCTCATTGATAGTGATACAAACCATCTAGTGATTGCAATAAAGGGCAGTTCATCGGAATCAGCAGAGATTAAGAGTGAGTTAGTGCTATTTATCAAACTGTAGTTACATTCAAAACAGCTGTCAGACTCAACACTATTCAATGGATAATATCTGCTCGGATCTGTGAGATTTATGCTCTTGAACATGGAAAGCAGAGACCCTCCTATATTACTACAAAGCGGTGTGTTATGATCGATAAATCTGTTAATATTGATAATTCTCAAGTCCAATTGTTTTCTGGGGATTGCTCTATGAATTCTGATATTTTATTGGACTCTTTAAGCATTCGGTGTTTATCGATCAAAGAAAAGGTAAAAGTGGCAATCAGTTCAATTCATCTAACTGGAAAGTCTACAATAGTGGCAGTGACACAAGTAGCGAAAGAAACTCGGACTGATCTGTATGTTCCTACAGTTCCAAAGCAGGAGGGACTTGACAAATTACTGCAAACAACCCTTTCCTATCAAAATTTGTACGACAGTAAGTTAAAGAATATGGAGGAGCGACTCGAATTGGCGGTGAGTCGACAAGTGCAAAGTCTTACAGAATCGGTAAATTCCCACTACAAAGAGTTGCAAGACCGTATAGAAGTGGTTATTATATCCTATATTTATTTATAGGCGTTGGAAAGTGCAAACAACACGCTCTGCGAAAGAATCGACTCGTTGGAAAAAGAAGTCACTCAATTAAAAGAAACAATGAAAAATTGCCATATTTGTTATAAATACTTGTCTTTGATCTCTTGTGGAAGCAACTCAATCGAATCAGGACTACAATCTGCCAGCTTTGCATTGCTATCTAACTAGAGTTAACGAGCTGAATAGAGCAAACAAGCACAGCTACGATGTCGTTGTTCTCACAAATGCAGGCGTAGTCTAACGGGGTTAGTTGCTCATTGTCTCGGACAGAGACAGAAGCATTGTGGTTAAGCAGCTCCAGCACAACTAGCATATTTCCGCGATCGGCAGCCCAATGGAGCATCCTATGAATGAAAGTCGATGCGAGCAGCAACGTTCGTCCCTCTTCATCTACGTCATCCACCTGCTCCGGGTGATTCTTGATATAGTCGATAACGTACTCCGTATCTCCGTCAGCAATTCTACCGAAGATGTCTTCTCCCTCACTCTCTTCAACGTTACTAAATTCATTATTTTGTTAAGATTGTACTCTGTAGCGATTTTACTGACCTTTAATCCAAAGCCTGCACCCGAAGAATTCCCTCCATCCTCTCTTGCAGTCTGATCCGAGAATCCACCTTCCTTCCATTGAGGAGCTAGTTTCGTGACGAAGTCAATGTATTTCTCCTCAGCTTCTCTGTATGTAAGGGTTCTAGGAAGCAATCACGCTTTGGTTAATCCTTCATAGGACTTCCACGATTTCCACTTAGCAGCTCCAACAAAATCAAGAGATGAAGGGCAGTCAGTGTTGACATTCCCGATTGTTGCTTGCTTGTATATCCCATAAATCGCCAGTTTCTATAGTAGTATTGAATAAGCAATATTTATACAGCTGCATCTGAGAGAACACACTTTCCTGAGCGAATATACGCGACAGCACGATCAAATTCCGTTTTAGATTCGTCACTGTCATCAGTGGTAGGAGTAGAGTGCACTACATCTGGGAGTTAAGTGAATCAGTATTCCCCGTACCTTTCTTAACTCGACTGTTCTTTGTGGATATACTGTATATGAGTAATAAGAAAAGGACAAAAGCAAGGAATGAACTAAACATGTTTAACAAACAATCGAAGCTGAGTGTAAGTCCTTGTCGGCCTCCACCGGTAGATTCCACCTCCGTAATGTGCTGTCATCGATCTGTTTGTACCAAGCAGGCTGTGCTTTGGGAGGGAGACGATAATCCAAAAAAAGCTCTTCGTTTTCGATTTCCACCGTGCTGATGATCGCCATCGTCTACAGTGAATCTACGAGAAGAGTCCCACTCGAATATAGGAGTTTGGGAGAACATGGTTGTTCGCGACTTTGTACATGAATTTCTCCGGAGCGACGTAGTGGTTCGGGATGAGCTGGGCGTACTTCTGTCCCTGGGACCTCGAGAACTCGTAGGGGACGACCATCACGTTCGGCTTCAGTTCGGGGCGTGTGGGATCGGAGGGGTGATTGATCATGTGACCCAGAGCGAGCGGGCTGGTGAGCGCTGTGGATCAGCGATGGATGAAAGGGGTACTGCAGTCAGTGCTGTCGATAATCAGTCCGTCGTAGTTCCAGTATTTCGAGTCGGATTTCACCCGTGTCAGAGGCTGGAAGTACTGCGGCTAGTGCTCACACACTCCCTCCGACGCTACGTCCACTATGTGCTGACGGAGATACACAGTGCCGGGGATCACGGTCTACATCGCAACACGGACGAAGAGCTACGAGGAAGGTCCCGGGACGAATGCGGCCGTTTAGAAAGACTCCCTGGATGTTAGAAAGGAACACAACAGCACACATTACCCGCCTGTGCCACAGACGACGGCTTCACCGATAGACTCCATTTCATAGACTGTAGCAGTTTGTCGCTGTAGGTGTTCACAGACAGAGAGTCGGAAGCAGCAGCGACAAGATCTTTCACATCCAATTCCTTTGTAACTTTGAGAATCTCTTCCAAGTAGTGGTCCATCTAGAGTAGATCCAATAGAATGAATCGCAACTTGTAACTCCAAGTAGTCTTGAATGTTGTGTTCCATTTCTCCTACGGGCATGGAAACCACGCTATCTGCTAACGCATCAAACTCCTCCTTTTTCCTATCATAAAATAGTTACTAGAGACATACCGGTCCTCCCTATACATATTATCACCTAAAGCCTTCACTAGCATAGTGGCCTTGATAAGGTCTAGTCTTTCCTATAAGTAAGTTGGCTCGAATTCCTAGACTTGCAATTGAGCTCCAGTGAGTTCGCTTAACTTTCTACCCGCTCTGCCAATCTTCCCGATTACCGTTTTGAACATTACTAAGAAAAGTAGAAAACGACAAGAAGATTAGTATCTACGGTGCTTGCAAACTCGGAAAATGGAAAGCTCAGCACTCTGATAAGCACTCAGAAAGAGAGGTATAACAAACAAAAGAAAAAGGCCACATAAAGAAGTCTAGTAAATATTATAAAGGAACAGAACAAAATGTAGAAAAAAGAAAGGTGAGCTCTAATAGTGCCTCTGTTCATACATCGTGATTGCATTATCACGGCAAACTTCAGAGCAAAATTTGTTATCGAGGAACCTATATTTTAGGAAAGTCCTGCGCGGTATACATGTAGACATTGCTATCGTCCCGGATAGGGTTTTTACAATACGAGCATCGTGTGACATATTCATACTGCTCATTATCACTAAAAGTTACAGCGGCGCTATAAAGAATACACAAACTCATGATTTCTCGGTGAAATTGACGTGCTCTTGTTCGCCTGACTGTTGTAATAATATTGACGCTGGTAGTCCATTAAAATGAAGTATTTGTGAAATGAGGGACAGGAAGACTCCAATTCGGGCCCATGACACAATTAGGACGTTTCAAGAAAAAATTCCGTTCTTTCTCTGTGTAGTATTCTAGCACTTCACAGGTATGGGCCAGGAGCTCGAGATACAGCGTATGGACAGTGCAGTGAGTTAAATAATTGATGTTTGATTTTAGGAGATTCTGGACAACGAACCTGTGGAAATTATTTCAGGACTTTATTTGGGATCGTGTCATGCTTCCTACAATAAAGATGCCTTGAGTCGTTTGAATGTGAAGTATATTGTGAATTGCAGTGGTCAAGATAATTTCTATGGAGACGTAACTATTCTCACTATTGTTGTTGATAGGAGTTCACATATCTTCATGTGTATTTAAAAGATCGGGAAGACTATGACATACTCTCCAGTTTTTATTATTCTATCGATTTCATCAGCGAAGGCTTACAAAAAGGTTCTGTCTTTGTGTATTGGTATCTTTTGTACAAGTGACTTATGGCTAGTACTCGCGGAAGATGCCGTTCTGTATCAACAGTGGCAGGGTTTTTGATGTCACATTGCCACATGTCTTTTTCTGATGCCTTATGTCTTTTGAGGGAAAAGCGCCCTCAAATGAGAATTAATGACGGTAGCATCGGATGTCAGTTCTCTATGAGTAGCCTTTTTGAAACAACTGCGTTGTTTCTTTGAATGTGATTGCAGCATTCGTTTAGCTTATCAGTTGTACCTTGCAAATGTTTTGACCCATTATAGTGCCAGGTTTCGTCATAGGACCGATTTCTTAAGTTGTTTCTTCCTCTCTCCCTCACATTCAGGAATTCTTCAGCTGTATAAAACCTTGACACCCGCGTCTGTCGTACTTTGCAGACCTTTTCGGGAATGCTGCGGTTTGCCGCTTCCTCGTTTTATTAGTCAACAGTATCGATGTAAGTATTGTCAAAAGTCTCTTTTCCGATCGCATAAGTACGCTGTATCGTGTGTTAACCACTCTAGTCTGTTGGATCATCAGCGAGTGAATCTTCACGATCTTTCAATAGGTGAGGGACATCGAACCATTCGTTGTTCATCAGAGTACATCGGAGGTACTGCTACCTTTGTTCAACAGCACCATATTTCATTTGCAGACTATGTCGCACTGTCTGATGATGATCATTCATCCCTCTCTTACGTTCATGACAAGTTTTCCCCATCTACATCTCCTCTTGGTCAAAACAGTTCACGGAGTTCAGCGATTCCACCTTTGTGTTTGAGCAATGATTCTGAAGGGAATACGCCGCTGCTGTCTACAAGTAAGCATACAGAAGAATGGAGTGGTCGTGTCATCACCCCTCGGCCACATACCTATCCCAATTCGCAAGATGCAGCTGATCTTGTTTCATGTGAAGCACTTGTTGACGGCGGGCAAACTGTATCTGCTCCCTTCTTTCATTCTCTGTCTTTTTTAGCTGGTGGAATGTCCTCTATCCAGCCATCATCTCTTGTGAATCTGTGTGTTGGCACAGAGTCGGCGGACTCCGATTTCTCGCCACCTGATGTTTCGACTGTACTAACAACTGATAAAGACTTTACACACAAAGAACTGAGTCTGGTGGATTCTGACAAGTCAGACTCTAGTGAGGTTGTTGAGGTTATATCAAGAGAGAAGAGAGGGCCTTCTATTTTTGATGATATCGATGATATCGATGATAAGATGCTTGACGCACAAATATTGTAGGAGCTGGTAGGCGTGTCAATTGTAGTTCAATGAATTGCTCCGCTCAGTCGTTCGCTCAGGCTGTTTCTACGACAGACAATTGTTCATCGCCACTCGGGGTTGATGAAGCGCTTCTGAAGAATCTACATGCTTCGCTGGAGAACGTGGAAAGAGCAACACTGATAGAACACGTTCCACTTGAGAATTGTTCGGATTATTTCATCGAACCTCTAGATTGGGTTGTCCAGCAGATTGCGGATAGTGAATGCGATAAGTAGGTGTCTTTCGGTGGTACCATGCATAGAGGAATTCTCCACTGTCCTAATCCTGAGTGTCTACATGAGTTAGGTGGTTTCGGATTGACTTCTAAACATCAATGTAAATGCGGATTTTCCACATCGACTTATTTTTACGTGAAGAGGGAATGCATCGAATAACGTTTTAAATGGAGTATGCTGCATATCTATGTGCACACCATGTTTTCTAAAACAAACACCCACATAAAGAGAATTAACCCAGAAGTCGCGTTTGCACTAGGAGAGATGTTCTGCGGAGTAGCTCCTCCTCATCTTCCTCCTTAAGTGAGCTGATCATATCCTGGAAATCAATTAAGATTTCTCCGGTTGAAGTAATCAATACAGAAAGAGCACCGATCTGTAACCTCTGTAACTACCGAAATCACTTCCACTTCTGCTATATTACCTGCAAACAACAGAGTCTTCTAGATCTCGATGCCAGTTTTGCTAACTGTGTCATTCTCTGATTCTTCAGCATCAACTCTGGAAACATCATTTTCATGGGGTAAACATTTGTCCGGAGTCTTGCAAACGCTGGGCTCGCGCCTTTTCTAGGAATCACGAATCTTCCCTAAATGTCACTGTGCCATGTGACGCAATGATTGAAAACGTCCAATATTCCTTGCAAAGGCAGAAAATGCAGCGCGCGACATTCTCTCTACGATATTCTAGAAAAGTGGTTTACTCGAAATTGAGTTGAAATTAGACTTGCGTGTAATACTCAGAAATAAAAAAACGATGTTATTGATTTGATGATCTCTCAACCCCTCCTTCTGTGTTGTATCTCTTCTGTTTAGTACACTCATATAACGGACTATCATAAGGTAAACTCTATGAAATAAGTCAATTCCTTATACGAAGGGCTTGATTTGGAGTATTGTATTTTTAGTAAGTATATTTTCTTCTTCGACTGATGCCCCACATACCTTATATTACCAATTCTGATGAAGTCACAAACTATCTCCACAGAAGTAGGTGATGGACCAAGTGAATTGATTTATCTCATCCTGTCCCCTTTCTGAGTATGGGGAGATTATAGTGAACTGTTCTAATGTTTGTTGTAGAGATAAGAATGTCGAAGGCTGTTCCTGTTTTCTTCCCCGTTAAGGCTCCCGCTCCTGTTGAGCCCAAGCCAATAAAACTGCGTGCTTCCATTACTCCTGGAACTGTTCTGATCATTTTGGCTGGTCGTTTTACTGGCAAGCGTGTAGTGTTCTTGAAGCAACTTGCTTCTGGACTTCTCCTGGTGTCAGGTTTGTTCTGTTCTGTTTCTTTTATTCTCCAGGTCCTAAGAGCGTGAACAATGTTCCCTTGTGCCGTGTAAACCAAGCCTACGTGATTGCCACTAGCACCAAGATTGACATTAGTTCCGTCAAGATTCCTTCTATTGTTGCGGATACCTACTTCAAGGCTGAATACAGCGAGGAAGAGAGAAAAGCGACCCAGGAATCTGTGGATGCTGAGCTTCTGAAGTGTGTGGAGAATGTACCCTTGATGAAGGAGTATCTGCATTCCAGATTTACCCTTCGCAAGAGCGATCGTCCTCACGATATGAAGTTCTAAGTCTGAGGATTTCTTTGTTGTGGATGGTTTTCTATATTCTTCCTTGTTTGTTAATATATGGATATATCTGTGACCTATAAGACTACCCCCAATATTGCCATTGTTAAATATTGGGGAAAGCGTGACAAAGTATTGAATCTTCCTGTTAACTCGTCTCTTAGTCTGACACTTCGTGATGTGAAGTGATAAAATGAAATATGACTTATAGTATGGATTAAGCACGATAACTACTGTGAGGATATCTGATAAACTTAAATCTGACCAGTTAGTATTTAATGGTGTGTACCCATTCCTCTATACACTTTAATATAGCGAACACTCCCTTTTGGATGATAAGAAGATATTCAATGTAGTAAAACGTTTTCGAGATATTGTAAGGAACGGAACGTAGCATTCTACATTACGTGAACGAACTAGGAACCCTCATCTCGCAGATTATCATATATGTGTGAATACACAGAACTCTTTCCCGACAGCAGCAGGAATGGCTTCTTCTGCATCAGGACTTGCATGTTTAACGAAATGTCTCTCTACTGTTTATGGGGTATTGTGCTCTCAAGAAGACGAACCACTTCTTAATTCTATCACACGCCAGGCGAGTGGCAGTGCCTGTCGTAGTCTTTATGGAGGTCTCGTGCATTGGTATAAGGGTCTGCGTGCTGATGGACTTGATTCTATCGCTCGTCAAGTAAACCTGGTTTTTACCTTCGATCCTAGATCTACCCGAGTGACTATTGGCCTGAGCTGCGGATAGGGATTTGCATTGTCTCTGAAAATGTGAAAAGCATTGGGAGTACTGAGGGGATGAATCGCTGTGTGGACACAAGTCCTAAAATGAAAGTCTGTTTGTGTGGCTTCTTTAGTGTAGATTCGCTTTACTGACGTTGTTGACGATCAAATTGCTAAAGCAATACATGCATTCTCTGTGCGTGATTTTGCTTCTCTGGGAGAAATTATCATGAAAGAAAGTGACACTCTTCATGAGATTTGTGCAGAAGCTCAACCGCCGATTCACTATCTGTCAAAGCAAAGTCATTTTATCATTGATTTGGTGAAAGCAATGAATGTATTTATGAAGAAAATAATTGTAACTCTAAAGACATGTGATGACTTGTAGATAGCTTACTCTTTTGATGCAGGATCGAACGCATTTCTGTTTTTTGAATCAAAGGACGAGCCATTTATTACCAGTACAATTCGGAAGATACTATGTCCTCAACAATCACTTGGAAGATTTGAAGAGAATTCCATCACAGAGTCATTTTTGCATGAATGGTCACAAGGAACGATTTCCATTTCATCATTTATTACTACAGGAATTGGTAATGGTCCCGAACGTATGGATTCCTTTGTTTCTTAGCAAACACTGATACAATCATGAAAACCAAGAAAAAAGCTTGGGAGTACTAAAGTTTTGGATAAGTGACTTAGTTTCATCAGGACTATATGAAACGAAGAGAATAGAATTCTACTTTAGTTTGAGTAACTCTGCTACTGCCGGCAGGATCCTTTGTCTTTCTGATGCAGAACTGTTACAAAGGAATTTTACAAGAGTATGTCGCATGAACTTGAAGTTGTCTATGTTTTGTATCTCACTTACTGACTTCAGATCTCCTTCCAACTCTGCAATCACTTTGTCTTTGTTTGCATTTTCTATCTGCAAAATTGATAGGGATCTAGCAATCAGCTAATATAATAGTTCGTTACCTTTCCATACTAGTTAGATTAGCTCGAAGTTCTATGATTTCGTTTCGAAGTTCAGCAATTTGTTTATGTGGCAATGTGAGAAACCCCCTATAACTAATCTAGTTTAATAGTAATGACAATGATTCTTCTGAAGTATCACGAAGAGCTTCTAGTAATGCATTATTCCCAATTTGAGAATCAATTCGCTGGTCTGGATGTTGATCCTCTTGATCACTAGCTATTGAGTCGTCATGGTTCTCCTGAGGTAATTCTCCTGAAGATTCCGAAACTTCTAAAGGAGCCTCATTTATCTGTGAGTGTTGCGTAGTTTCAATTGGTTGTGCATCCTCCACTTCCGTTTGATTGCTCGATAGTTGCTCAACTGGTAATTCACTTGCTACATTGGTTGATGGTTCAGTTAACAATTCATTAGCATCATTAGCATCACTAGTTGGCTGTTCACTTAGAGCAGATGGGTTATCATTATTCTTTGTTACATCTTCTATTGCTTTTTGTAGCTTTTCATTTTCGTTCTCAGCAATTGCTACTCGTTCTCTCAATCCTACTATAATACTCTCCATCTCCTGATTTGCACTCTTTAGCTTATCCATGTTCTTCAAACTTTGATCTATTTCTTATGCAATCATGAATATATACTTGTATTTTCCTGTAAAGTTTCCAAATGATCCACTTGGGACTGCAACTCCTCTATTTGATGAATCATCCCCTCTTTCTCGGTTTCTAGTGCTTTAATTTGTTCGTGAAGATGCTGATCATTCTGTGCATTTTTAAAGGATGCAACTGACTGCTGAAGCTTTAGCGTTGCTGCTCTAGTTTTCTTCTTATATTTTTCAAAATCCTCTCGGATTTGATCGAGTTGCTTTGTTGTTGTCTCTAACTCTTTACAGAGAGATTGTTTTTCGGTATGAATCATATCATGCAGCTCCACTGGTAGTTTGACATCAGGGAATGCTCCTTGAACTGTTTCCAAGAAGAGCCATTTATATATGACATTTTCTTTGATTAAAGGAGTAACAAGAGAGTACCAAAGTTTCCAACAGATTTAACCTTTAGTTCGCAGTAACACATTTTATCTTCGTTAATAATGACAAAAGCAAGTACATTCAATGCTATAGATGAGATAAAACAAATATCGAAACAATTCACCGACGAAGATAAGAAATTCATTGAATATTCGAGTCTTACGTTAGCTATTTGCTTTTCCAATTCACTATTCTTTGAAGATAAAGACATATTTAGATCAAGTAGTCTTGTTTCATTACGGCGTCTACATTATATATGACCCCAATAAAAACTTGAGCATGACTTCATCATTCTTCGCTTGCAATAACTGTTCCTGAGTATTCTAGAATCTATGTAATCAATAAAGGATTACCTGATAATTTTCCAGCTGGTTGATCCGTGCCTGCAGAACAATCTATTTATGAATTCGTATACTGATATACAAGTTGGGAGTTTTGGTTTTCTAGTGACAGTGAATTCTGATTCTATAATTAGTAGAAAAGAATTATTATTACAATATAATCTGTTTTTTCTTTGAGCTCTTCTTGTAGATCTACCATTGCGTGCTCTGCTCGTTTTGCTTCATCTGTTATAGTTATCTATAAATCGTATTAAGGAAATATAAGTACAATAGATGCTTTCAGTCTGGTTACCTCTGATAAATAGTCATTCTATTCATTATATCTCACTATTTCAATTACTCGTTCTCTTTCGAGCTCTACAATTTGTTGCATCATTTCGTTCTACTTAGTAACAACTACATATAACGTACATTTGCATTATGCTCAATTACAGATTGGTTAATAACTGCACGTAGTTCACTTTCGTTCTCTTTTAACATCTGTTTTTCTTTCTCTAGAGATGTAATTGTACTCTGTGCCATCTGTAATTGCTTTTGAAGATCAATTGACTCTGTCTCTCTGAGATCTAATTGCTGATGAACCTCAAGGAGTTCCTGCTGTTTTTTCTCCTAGAAGTAACAGATTGCAAATTATTATACATTATCTTTCTGAAGCGATGCTACTACCTCATCCAAATGCATCTGATAATAAAGAGTAGGAAAAACATACTTGAAGTTCTTTGGCCATTTCTGTTTGTCGTGCCGTACTTTCTTCCTTTATTTTCACTAAATATGAATTATTTTCTAACTTCATATTATCTATCTGAGTATTCAGATCTGATACTAATTTAGATAAACTAGCCTTTTCTTCTGTTAGGGTATCAACTGTCTTCGTTAACTCTAAAATATGAGTATCTGACTTGGAGCTATTTATCTTCAAAGAATCGATTTCTGATTTCAAAGAATCATTAGTATTCTTCAATTCTTCATTAGTAGATTTTAAAGAATTGATTTGATCGATATATTCAGATGATTTATCAGATGATTTTAATGAATCAATTTCAGATTTCAATTTTTCGTTATCAGATTTCAATGAATCAATAGTATTCTTCAATTCTTCATTAGTAGA
>JZRO01000721.1:0-12418 GCA_000963465.1 Blastocystis sp. subtype 9
AGGTCCCTTCATGGTGATTGTCGGTTCTTTAGAATTAGTTGAATATGAACGAAACCCCACTATTTACATGGGGGTATATAAGTTTCTTATCGATTTCAAATGTAGATTGATATCAAGGAGTTCATATTTATGTATTGATTTTCCTGATTGCTTGTGTTTAATATTCGTGCTTTGTTATAAGTTAAGTGAATCAGGATGTGGTAATATCACTAAATATTTGCTTACTGTTTTTCGTCTTTCCCAAACTCTCAATAACTCACCTAGAACCAAAGCCTCTACTATTCCACATTTTGGCCTAGTTTTTGATCTTGCCATAGAATCATTGAGAATGCAATCGGTGAACTTTCTTCTTGATTCCTTCGGCTTGGGACCGTTTTCAATCGATCAGATCCTCATGATGCTCGATCAACATGGTATTCCTAGTAATGGAAAGGAAAATGCCTCAGCAACACAGAAGTTTATCAACAAGGTTATTTCGATGGGAGAAAATAACGGGGGCGTGACATTAGTTGCTTGTGCCCGCGTGTTGAGAGCAGTAATCGAGAATTCAACTCTAAGCGAACTGGAAGGATGCATCCTTCGCTCTCTAGACTTTTCTAAGTCTGTGATTCTGCATTCTCCTGATGGAAATGCAAAAGCTTGCTGTAATTGTTTTTCTCTAGCGTTATGTATAGCACTGAAAATGATGAAGTTTGTCTATTCCAAGTTGAGTTGTTTGAGCAACCAGTTTTTGCGTGATTCACTAAATCGCTTAAAGGAGTTTGTTTATTTTCACCTAGAGATTCTGAAGATCGAAGCATTGGTATTCACCGCGTTCTTGTATCATCATTAGCTTCCCTTGTTTGAGCTGAACCTTTCTGCTCTCTCCCATCTTGTTACTTCTCTTTCGACTTCCATCAAGCCAATTGTTGCTAACATCGAGCCAGTGATCGTATCTCTGTTGTTCCGCTATAATCCAGTATCCTCTCCTGGACAACCCATCTCCCGAAATCCGCAGTGCATCAGCCGATGTGATTGCTGCTCTCACGAAGGTGGGCTTGCATTGCACTATCCACAGTAGAGCGACAGATCGCAGGATCTGTGGAAGCGTACGCTGACCCTCACACTCTCCTCTCTGCAGTACTCTCTCGCCGAGGTCATGGGCACAGTGGACACCTCGTTAGAGACCGGTGATCGTCTTCCCCTGTGCTCTCTTTCCACCTACGGACACATCACGCCCTCCTTCGCTCTGGCTCGACTCACTGTGCTGATCCGTCTCCTCGACTCGCTCCTTCGTTCTCCTCCGCAGACTGTGGCGCTCCCGCTCAACCCGCTCATCTCCACTCTGCTTCATCTGCTCGACTGTTTCGTACCTGCAGGTCGGAGAGGTGAGGAGGCAAGTTGCAACGGAACGGCGCTCTCGCCTCGCGAACAGTGGCTGCTCTTTCCTTTAGTATATCCGTCGGTGCTCGATGCACTTACGCTCACCTTTCGTCGCATTGGATCGCAGGTTTTGGTGGTCTCGCAGGATGTGGTGACGTCGCTTCGGATGTTTTTCTTACGTTGCTACCGCGAGTATGACGTGTCCATTACGATCCACACGATGCAGTGCATTCGGTAGATGTGATTCATCGCATTCATCTGCAGCCAGTTGATTCTTTCGGGTGGCGCCTCGTTGGTTCCTATGTTCGCTGAGCTGTTCAGTCCTCTCGTTTCGATTCTGCATGCAATGAACACTCCGCAAGACCAGGTGTCGATCACTTCGTCTGAAAGTGGATATCGAAGTGCTGCTTGACTGTAGAGAAGGGAAAGAAACGCAATCGCAAGCACAGATCGCTCTATATTGAGAACGACCAGAGTGCTCCAGTGCAAGACACGTTTGTGTGGATTTCTCACCCCTCAGTCGATTCACTCTATGCGGAAACACTGCGACTCATTCGCAGCTTGCTGACGCGCAGTCGATTGATGAGCGAGAGTGTGGTTCTGGAGATCGAGCTTGAGCTGTTCACCGCGATGTCGCACACACTCTCCCCGTCCTATTCTCATCGAGCGAAGCTACCTGTATGCGTGAACAGAGAGGTGTATCGAGAGGTGGTGGAAGCCACACTGACGGCAGCATCGGTAGGACATCCAGGATTGATGAGAGGTAGGTTGTACTGCCTTCCGGACAGTTGTCGCCTCTCGTCGCATTGCTGCCTACGCTACTGCCTGCACAGCAGCTCTGTGCTGATTCCGCTGAGGAGATCGAGCGGATCGCAGTGGCACGTTCTTCACTGAGCCAGCTGCAACACGCGCCCAACCAGTTCCTCTATCGTCCGATCATGAGTAGGAAATCGGGGCTCCAGTGAGTGGTAGACACCGTGCAAGTCGTGGTGAACCAGGAGAGAGACGAGGTGCAGGAAGAGAAGCTGGATCCGTGGTTGGTGTCGTCGAAGCAGGAAGCGCCTTTCAAAGACCCAGAAATGGTGGAAGTCCGCGGCTCAGTGAAGCGAGTGGAGCTTCCTGTCATCAAAAAGGAAGTGCAGGATGTTCCTGAAGAGCTGAGTGTCGAAACAGTTCCCATTGTGACAGGTGAATTGTCAAAAAAAGTGAAAGTGGAGAAGAAAGAGGTGGATGAGCCAAGCGAGACGAAGAAGCAGGAGGAAGTGAAGGAACAAACAGACACTGTAATAATGGAAAAGGACAAAGAAGATGCCCAGACCGAAGCAACATCTCTTGATCCGGAGACAGAACACAGTATTTTAAAGTTGAGAAAACTTAGTCAGGACTATATTGAGAGTGAGCGAAAGAGATCCATGGATCTAGAGGCAGTGGCAAAAACGCCCATTACTCCAGATAGCAACGATGACTTTGTATTTAGTGACGAAGATGAACCTTTTGACGTTCCTGATATCTCTATTTGTTAATCTTTGTTGAAAATTCGATAACCGCGGGGATAGCGAGAAGATGTGTTGGATCACCAGAGACAATTAGATTATATTCTTTGCTAAGAATAGGCAAAGAAATCGTATTTAACCATATCAATGTCCTCTAGAGATCGTGGTGTACGTGCTTTGAGTGTTCATTTTTACTAGAAGATGCTGGCGATTTTGACTTGTTACAATATAGATAGACACAGAGACAGCTCATATCATCGACGTGATGGTGATAGAGATCGAGATCGTTCCAGAAATCGAAATACGAGTCATCATCGTAGTCGGGATAGAAACCACTCACGGTCCCGATCTCATCGTGATAGAGATCGTGATTATAGTAGAGATCGCAGCAGAGAAGATAGTCACTCCTCTCAACGAACAAGCAACCGGTTTGAGATGCAGCCGCCGAAGCCAGTTAATGATTCGTCGACTTCTACGCAACCTATAAATGATGCTCAGATGAATTCTGCGATTATTGCTGCAATGCAGGCAGCTCGCAATATCAAGATGGATCGTATATGTGAATGTTTGAAATCAGTTGTAGCTCAACCTCAGAAGAAACGTGTTTCTCGTTTCAGCAATAATCTGCTAACAAAGAAGATCTATTTCCCTCAGCAAAATTTCGATATTGACTATATGGCCATCTTCAATGGACCTGCGCGCAGTACACTTGAGGCTGATACGCACACGACCATCAGGGTCGGTGGTTCTGCTGTGGTGATCGTTCTCTGGCCTGACTGGTAGACCTTAGTGACAGAGATGGATGAGATGCTTCACGTGCTGGTGTCTGCGAGCGATCAGGAGTCGCTTCAGGAGGCGGTGAATGAGATCAACGACATCTTCTCAAAGCCGGATCACGCACGTCGTCTGATAGCCGAGACCACCGTATAACAAAGAATCTTGTTACACGCAGCGAATCACCGAAGCGCCGAAGCTGGCATCCGTCATCACCACCATCAACTCGTTCGAACGGCCCGATGTTTCGTGTACCGCTTCCTCTCCCATCCCAGTGTAGCGTATATCACCGAGACGATGCAGATCCCTGTCCCCGCGGTTCCTCTGGTGAAGGGACGGAACGGAGAACACGTGAAAAAACTCGAGGAAATCTTCACGGTGATCATCCGAGTCGTGCTCAGTCCCTCTCTTGAGCTGTAGATCCAGCACGACTCGGAAGTGGAGCCCTCCAGCATGCTCCGCAACGTCACGATCCGAGGCAGTCCTGAGATGATCGAGAAGGCGAAGGACATCATCAAGACCATGGTTCGGACGGGCAGCTCAGACATCATTCGCCAGATACAAACCAGTCGCGATGGCTTCGAGACGATTCCGATCGCGAAGGAGAAGGTAGGTCTGATCGTGGGCACCCATGGATCCACGATCCAAGAGCTGCAGCGACGCACGGGGACGAGCATTCAGGTGGCGAAGGACGGCGACGCAGAGCACCCGGACATGCGGAATGTGACGATCACGGGAGATCCTGAGAAGGTGCGCGAGGCGAAGAAGCAGGTCTTGCAGATCGCAGATGTTTGTCCTAGAGAGGGGAGTGATCGATAGGGTCAATTGGTCTCTGTAGAGGGCGATGCGACTCCTCTCCGCTTACTTATTCCTACAGAAAAGGTGTCGTACGTCATCGGCACGCACGGAGCTGTCGTGCAGGACATTCAGCGGAAGACGGGGACTCGACTCCATGTTGATAAGGTGGATGCACCTGACCATCCAGGCATGCGGTATGTGACGATCCATGGATCCCAGAAGAACCAGGAGAGTGCTCAGGAGGAGGTGTATCGTGTCCTGGGAACCACTGCGGGCACGAAGGAGTACAACGAGGATAGTTTTGCTAAAGACGCTCCCGCTGGCTACGTTCCTGGTCTCGGGCCCTTCAACAGCATTTTCAACGCCTCTGTGGATCTGGAGACGGCGCAGAAGATGTTCAATCAGCAGGCGATGAACCCTGCTTTTCTCTTTGCCATGCAGCAGTCGATGTCGGGAGCGCAGCCCCAGTCCATGGCTGAGATGTATGGGATGGGGGGGCAGGTCTCTGGGATCCCCGGCGTGGCTCCCATGACAGACATGTACTCGATGCAGCCCCCTCAGGTTCCTGCGCAGACTGCTTCACAGACTGGTCCTCAGAGTGCTCCTCAGGGCACATCGCAGACTACTCCGCAAATGAATGCCCAGAACGTCTCTCAAACTCCTCCTCAACCCACTCTATCAAGCTCATCTGCCCCTCACAGTGCCACTGCACCTTTTTCTTCAGAACCCACGAATAAGTCTGACGATGACGACAGCAGTCCTCCTCCTGGATTAGAATAAGAGGCCTTTTTCTTTTTGTTGGAAAGACTATTCATAATTGGGTCAGTTAGGAGGCTAACCCCCCTAATAGGAATCTATACAAATATTACGAAAAGCGATGTCAAAGATTGAATTAACGGAAGAACAGGTAGGTAGAAAGGACCTGAAGGTAATGCGCAGAAGAAGGAGTACACACAAGCCTTTGAGGTGTTTGACAAAGACAAAGACGGATTCGTTACTCGGCAAGAGCTGAAAACGATCATGCGCTCCCTGGGGCAAAATCCGTCGGAAGATGATATTGAAGAGATGATGGTGACTGCAGACGCTAATCAGGATGGAAAGATATCATATGACGAGTTCATGACACTGATTAGTAATCAGATTAAGTCATCAGGTATGCACCTTCTGATCCAACTTATGTACAGAGGATGTAGATGAAATGTCGGAAGCTTTTGCAGTGTTCGATGTGGATAAGGACGGTTTCATCACGAAGAGCGAACTGCGTCAAGTGATGAATCGTCTCGGTGAGAATTTAACAGATGCCCAGCTGACTGCTATGATCAAAGAAGCAGACACGGACAATGACGGAAAGATAAGCATTAAGGAGTTTAAGAATCTGATGAATTAGTGTTCTGTTTGTTAACAATCACACAGGAACAAAAACGTAACTAAAACAAGCGAGCTTTCTTCCTATCCAACTGCTCTAAATAGGCTGTGCGTTGGCCAGTGATCATCGCCAGGCGCTGTTCCTCCAACGACTGTTTCGTCATCGCGTCGGGACTGTCCATGCAGGGCTTCAGATCCGTGATCTGGCGATGGAGCGGCTGCGAGGGAGGTGGTGTGTTCTGCACGAGCGGTCTTTGTGTGCTATTCGTCATAGGAGCGAGTTTCAGCAACGCTTTGTCGGCCCAGTGGATGTGCTTCTCCTCCACGTGTGTGTGCGAGCGGACCGTGTACTGCCCGATGCTGTTCTAGACGATATCAGACCATGCGCACTACATCGATGTGGGTTCGGCGCTTCGTGGGTGTGTGGAGAGACGCTTCCGAGAACTGGCTTTGGACTGCAGGTGAGAGCAATCGAAAGAAGACACCGTCCTGACGCGTCATCTGCGGCGACTGTCTTTTCCTCCTTTCGGGAGAAATGGCATACGTCGGGAACTGGCGTTTTTTAGAATCGGAAGGCGAGGTGCTACCCAGTTTGTGCTGTGGAATCGGTGTAGGAACATGCTGGGAGGCCGGCTTGATCCGTGATACAATAGGAGTTAATTCCCGTGGAGACACTCGATTAAACAATGGAGTTGATATATGCATACTCGCCGGCTTTAAAGGAGTGAGTGATTTCAAACTAGACTTGAGAAACGATAAAGCAGTATACGGATCTACAGATCCTCGGTTTTTAGATTTGAGAGAGGGCGATCTTATTCGTGTTTGGATAGGAGAGAACTGGTTTTGCTGTGGAGACTGAATTTGTTCATTTTGTTCAGCTATATATCAATCACAAGACATGCCAGTACAAGCAGTGTTATCCTTTTTTACTTCCAGATAACTATTACGCATCTCCAAAACCATTCGAATTATCGACTGGCACTTTATTGTACAATTTCTCGCATCAATAAATCGTTTTCTTTCTGAAGCGCTTAGCTTTTTGGGCGATCGCGCACTCATTTTATGCACCGATTGATGATGAGATGCTGTAGTTGAAATAGCCTCTTTGAATAGACTCACAACACAGTTCAGGATGACTTCCTAGATCACAAAATTATATCAAAACAATTGTGCTGTGGAAAGGGTGGTGCTAGTTGTCGTCACTGTATAAGTGTAGAACTGTTTCTTGTCGTATAATCTAATTTAGTACCCTATTTCAACTCTCCGCGGGAATATTCTATTCTTACGCTATGTTTTTCCATCGAAGTAACAAGACCTTGTACCACAAATAAGTACTTGTGAATACCAAGTCTTCATGAAATACTATGAGAGTGAATAATTTTTCCTATATATATGATGCAAGTTGGGAAGAAGTGACATCTGCTTTCTGGCGTAAGTATTGTAGGTCTTACTGTTATGTGGTTATTCTAATAGGGCATCCCGGACAGAAGCACTCTTGCACGTATGTTTTAAACCGATATATCGATGATGAAGGAAGATTGATTACGAAACGCTTGCATGTGATTTATCAGAATTTACCCTTTTTTATGAAGAAAATGTTGGGTAATATAGTGACCTATGGAGGAGAAGAGAGTATTATTGATCCGAAGAAGAAACAACTTATTATTCACTCAAAAAACCTGTCGTTTACCAGACAAGCTGCTGCTTTAGATGTAAGCAGCTATACAGTTTGCAAAGATGATCCTACTAAAACTGAGTATACGAAGTCGACAACTACGTTTGCAAAGATTGCGGTGTTGATGTCAAATCAGATCGAGAGATGGTATGCTTATAACGAGGGTCATCATTTCAAAAAGAGCATAGATGTTATGAATGATCTTATTTTTGGAAAAGTTAATATTGATTATGGTTTGGGCGCTGGGTCTGTTGCGGGACCATAGAGATTTTAAACTATTGGGTTTTGTGTAGTTTGTTTGACATTCTTTGTAGTACTGTTAGTACCTAGCTTTCACGTTATGTTTACACAATTAAACGATAACAATATTAACGAATATCAAGCAAAAAGAAAAGTACGGGAATCACGGGAATTGGAGAATTCTAGCATTCCATTCGGTTCTTCCAAGTCTCATATAAACATTGAGTTTTGTTATAACACTTTAATTTTCATTTTGGTGTTATTTCTACAGCTAAAAGGATGAAAGATTCTGAGTTTAGTCACGAATATAAGGGAGACTGGGAACGAGTCACGTCTTCATTTTGGAAGAAGTACTGTAACTGATGTTTCGTTGTTGTTATGTTTAGGGCATCCAAAATGTTCTCAGTCTCGTGCTTTGGTATTGAGTCGGAAAATTGATTCTGAGGGTCGCTTGGTAACGAAGAGGTTGCATGTGGTCTACCAAGATGTTCCTGCATTTGTCAAGGCGATCGTGGGAGATGTAGTTACGTATGCTGGAGAGGAATCAATTGTGGATCCAAAGAATAAAACTCTTACGTTAAGAACAAAGAACCTGAGTCTTAACTGCATCGCCACAGTTGATGAGTTGTGTGTCTACAAGGCTTGCGAGAGCGACCCTTCTAAAACAGAATACTACAAGAGGTTGGCTGTTCAAGGATGGATGACTGGTTTTATCAACCTAAAGTTGGAGAATTGGTTCGTCTCTACGGATTGCCAGAATCGGAGTAAGGGCATTAGTGTCATGGATGAGATTATTGGTGGCGTTTCCCAAATTCTCCTCCCAATTAATAAAGATTTCGCTGAATAGTCATTTTAATCCATCTTTGCAGTTTGTTTGTTCTAGTAGTTGATCTTCACAGTTGTGTTTCTTGTTTGCACATTTTTGTACTATCGAAATGAGCTCCCAAGGGAATCAGGTCACACAATATAAGGATGCGATAAAGCTGCTAAAAAAGAAATGTCAAGTTGCCGAGAGTCAAGCTTTGGGTATGATCATCTTTCTTAGTTGTTAGTGGATAGAAATAAGGAGTAAGTATGATACTCTTGAAGCAACTGTAATCGGCTTTTTGGAGTATATAACGAAACCTTTTAGTGGTATTCTTTCTATTTTGAATAGTTAATAATAGAAAGTAATCCACAGCCAGATTTGACTAGTACAGGTTTACGGTGCTGGTGGGATGTGAAAGTATTGTGATCTAGTAGCTTACTCACTCACTAGAAAGAAGGACTCTTTATCGAAGAGAAGAAAAGTGCCTCACTCGATTCTCTTTCTACACTAAATTCCGATGTTGCAACATATCAGTCTCGTATTGTAGAACTGACTGCCGATATTCAAAAGTTGGAGTTCCAAAATCGAGATTTGGAGTTTAATCTAGAGAGGCGCAACAAAGATTTCAAAGCGGTCGTCAAAGAGAAGGAGGAGCTACAATCAGATTTCGATATGTCAAAGGCCCAGCTTGAAAAGGCAACAGAGCGTGCGACGGAGTTGGAAACTCTGACCAGCACAGCGCGTAGTCAGCTGACGTCGTTGTTCATCTCCCTCTCCCAATACCTGGATGTGAACTGCGAGCGTGAAGAGGAAATCAAGCCTGTTTTGTATTCAACAGCCCGGCAGATTTTCCCCTCCTCTCTGTCTCTCGCAGAGGAGGAGGATTCGAAGAATGAAATGGAGCTGATGCTCCTGAGTACAGTGGACAAGGTGAGTTTGCTGAAGTCTCGTTTTCACGCAATTGAGGAGGAGATGTCAGTCAAGACAAGCACGATCGCCTCTCAAGGAACTCAAATCACAAATCTCCTCGCATTATCCGAGTCAGACAAAGAAGCCATCGCCAAGTTACGACAGTCACTCGAGAAGGCGCAGTCCTCTTCGTCAGCTGTTGCGACTACTCCTGAACGCGACACTCAAATAGCCGAGCTGGAGAGGACCAACGCCACACTCCGCTCTGCTCTGCAGTCGATGCGCGAAAGTCTGGAGCAGCAGCAGAAGCAAGTCAATGAGAGCGAGGCTCGTATGGTGCGGATGCAGAAGGAGCTGGTGGAAGTGCAGCAGAGCAGCAGTGAGATGGTGCAGCAGATGCACAGCGCCAGCGACGAGAAAATAGCGCTGCTGACAGAAGAGAACAAGAAGCTGCACCAACTCGCAGAAGACAGCGCGAACGAAGCGACTGCGCTGCACGTACTTCTCGAGCAAACGACAAAGCAGTACGATCAGGAGCTCACGGTGCTGCGCGAGAGGAAATACGCTGTGGAACAGCAAGTTACGGTGTCTGAGAAATTCCTTGACAACACCAATCGTGCTCATCGCGAAGAGCTGAGCAAACTGACGATTTCGCTGCAAGAAGCACAGAAGGAAATCGAGTCGCTGCACATCCAGCTGATGGAAAAGGACGCAGAAGTGCGAGGCGCAGTGGAGAACTACGACTCTCTGCGTACTCAGGCTGCAGATCAGATTAAAGAACTGACTCAGCAAATCAGCGAGATGAAAACGAAGATGAGAGAAGAGAAGGAGCAGTACGAAAGAGAAAAGGAATCGATTCAACGCTCTGAACAGAATCTGGATGCGATCATAGCAGAGAAGGTCACGATCGCAGAGCAGAAGGGGAAAGAAAGTGCGAGGGAACAGCAACGGTTATTCGAGGAGGAGGTAGAAATGATAGTAGGAACAACACGTAGTTAGTACATGTTCGGAAACAAGTTCAGATCCTTACAAACCAGCTGGAGGAAGAAAGAAAGAGTAATCGAAAGGTGAGAGATCAGATGGGAAGATTGTCAGACACGATCTCCGATCAAGACCGAGTAATCGAGCAGCTTCGGACCGATGTAGCTCAGAAAGATAGCGAATTGCTAGCAGGAAAACAGCAAATCAACAAATTATTTGATATTATTGCAAATCGAAAAGATAGTTTATTTGTTTTTTAAAGAAATTGTTTGCACTGTACACATATAGTGCTGCAAAAGAAACAAGGGATAGAGCAAAATAAATGGAATCACTGCACAGGATAAAACCAAAGGGGATTGTCACGTGATCTCATGATTTCTACTTGGTAATATCCAATGCTGGCAGTACTTTATCATCAAGCCTATGGCCAGAGCCAGTCCAGAGCACGGAATAAAGAAAACAACAAAATCTCGTTCATCAGTGCGATTAGGAAATCTATTACAACTAGGAAGAGAAACGCAAGGAGTTTTGGAATATCTGCTATAGAAGTGTAGTGAAGGCACTAAAGAAGAAACACAGCTTTTCCTTTCTAGCAAATGCTGTAGGATATGAGTGTATGTTGTGTGAATTAGGACATCCTTATCATAATCCGACTCCTCAATTCGAAAGGACGCATCTACTATAAAGAATATCGAAGTGTAGTCGATGAATCAGACACTGCTCTCTCGTCTAATGTTTTTCCATCATCTCTATTCTATGAACTACCTTGTTACTCTGCAGATGACGACATCTATGTGCTCTCAACTGACGTAGAAAGCTATCTCCGGGAGTACTACTACATACGATCCTTGTATGGTTCTGTATTAGAGTTTTGTAGAGAGAGCACCGATTACATTCTACGTGAGGAGTTGCAGGAGTTCATTGTATTCTTTACACGCTTCATACCTATTGCAACAATTCTTACAGTCAGTTTAAAATCTAGTTATTCATGAATAGTCTCAATTTCTTCACTTTTATCACATCCACGTCTTACACAGCTTTTTCTTTTTCCTTTCGTCAGAAAAGACATATATCAATATCAGCAATTTGGTTTTATCCACAGAAATGAGGCAGTTCATCTCCCTCACATCTTCCTACAACGAGTATATCAAACCATGTGTGAGCTCTCTTTCGTCATCAGCCTACTACAATGAAGGACGCTCAGAAATGGGATGTGTCTTACCAGACAACTGGTTCACAACAGAAACGGCTTTCATGATTTATTCTCAAGTATCCATCTGCTTCACTTTGAAAAGTAGTTTGTTCAATTAGATACGAATAGAGATGGGCTTGTCAAAGCAGAGGACTTGGTTCAGTTTAGTATGATTTCTGATGCTTTATAAATCTAGACGATGGAGGAATCACCTCAGTTTTTGCAGAGTCCATTGAGTATGTAGTGGGCCAAGGAGAGGGTCTCAACTATGAGCGTTTTCTAAAGTTTGCTTTAGCAGCTTATCATTTAGATACAGAAGCAGGAAAAAGAGTAAATATGTGAGTCTATTTTGAGTATAGTTTTACTTCAGAATACTAGATAAGGAAAAAAAGGGATATCTTGATAAAGAGAGCATTAACTATTATACAGCAGGAGTCGCCAAAAAGGTATCGCTAAATGAACAGAAAATCACCAACACAAGTATCACACAACTAGTTTTTGATTCGATCCAGCCAAAAGATGGAAAGAGGTATGTAGATAGAATATAAATTCATTATTAGGATCTATATTGATGATCTCTTAAGAACTCACAAAGCAGGACTCCTTCTAGGAGTAATCACAAACTATCATGTCTTTGAGGAGATTATTCGAGTAGATGAAACAGTAATATAGTCATTTTGTTAAACACACAATTCTCAGAAAAATGGGATGAAACCGCGATAATCGTACATGTATTGGCAAAAAATATACCCTTTTTGGTCATTGTTGGGATTCGAGATATCTCATCAACACATTATTGATGTCCTCTGATATTGGTATTT
>JZRO01000723.1:0-13369 GCA_000963465.1 Blastocystis sp. subtype 9
TGCGAACATCGTCATCACTACACCCTCAGAAGCATATTTTCACATCCTACGTGGGTTTATTGAAGGCCATTCTTAATTAATCAACACAACAAACGAATTCTGATCTATCAGAAAAACTATTTAGACCATTGCATTCCTGCTCGTGGTGGCGAGTTATGGCAATCATCGAAATAGTTTGAATCAAACAAGTATCAACGATATAAATTATCGCAATTATTGGTCTCATTGCAACTCCTTCTCTGGTACTCCAGGCATCTCTTCTACGCATAGCATCATTTCGCGAACACGATCTTTCCGAGCCCAATCAATCTTACTGGCTAAAACTAGTGAGGAATAAATGTTTCTTAAAATCTCGTTTTGGCGACGTTGAACCTCATATTTACTGATGGCACTATGCATAAGGTGGGCTATCCAATCTACACATTTTCAACTCATGCTGGCGCTTGTCATGATCAGCTCCTTTCTCTTTCTCCTCCATTTCTTGGATGGTGGACTCCTGTTCCTACAGTAGACCCAAAATAAATAGAATACAGTGATGTGGCTTTTCAATGCATCGCATGATTGTTTAAGGGCAGCATTCTTCTCCATCAGTCCCGCATTCTCCTGCAACTTCTTCTCGTACTCCTTACGTAGTCGCTGTAAGCGAAGCACACGACGATCTCTGGCACGCATTTCATCCTAAAGTTAGGGGATTCCAGTGCTCCTACGATGATTTCCTGTTCCTTGTCCGTTAGAATCGCTCCAGGTTGAAGAATCTGCTGGAGTAACTTGGATTCCTCTTCGCGCAAACATTCTAACTGCTCGATCTGTCTCGATATAAGCAACTTTCGCAGGTTTGCCCGTAACTCGTTTTCTGGGAGCAACGGTTCGCCTGAAATCTCTAACAATAGAGAAAAGATGCAACTATACGATGTTCACGAAGAATATCTCTGCGAGACTGCTCTACTTGAAGTATGTGATAATGAGATAATATTGCTTTTCGTCGACGCTCCTCCTCAAAATACAGGTCCTACTCTTAACCCCTTTCCTTTAACTAACATTGTTTAAATTTGAACTAGATACAGATACCGTAGGGAAGGAGAGGCAAGTCTAGTATGACAGTCGATTCACACGATTACTTGCCGAATGGTACTTGCAATTTCTGCAATTTCATTCAGCGGGTCCATTGCTGTGAATATGATACACCAGAAGCAATGCTAGCTTTTTTTATCATAGATGAGTAATAACATTTGTATAAGAAGCCCAACTTTTTCCCAACTAAATCAACCAAGAACACAGCACTTTAAAAGCACCTCCAGTACGAACGAATCACAATTCTTTGACAGGTTCTCATTGATTATTATTTGCAGAGTTGTGATGGATCCTCATAAAAACAATGTCTTCATATAAGATTGACGCTCACCAACATTTCTGGAACTATGATCCTATTGTACACACTTCCTATATCCTGCTTATGGATAGCCCTTTGCCTGGCTAAACGATGACATGAAATCACTACGACGGGACTTTTTGCCCCCAGAACTGGAGCAACATCTTCGAGAATACGGTATGGATGGATCTGTCGCCGTGCAAGCAAGGCAATCAGAGGAGGAAACAGATTTCCTTCTGAGTCTTGCTGATCAATACCCTAGTGTTGTGAGAGGTGTCGTTGGTTGGATAGATCTTCGTGCTGAGAATGTTGACGAACGAGTAGCTTTGTTTGGGTGTTTTTAATTTAAGCTTGCGTACTACTCGAAAAAGGAAAAGCTTGTAGGGGTCCGACACCTTGTATGCCTTTTTTCCTCTATTCTATGTAGGTACAAGATGAACCGGATGATGAATTCCTTCTCCAAGAGAGTTTCCTCCGCGGCATTCGACTCCTAAAGAAATACAATCTAACCTACGATATCCTGATCTATCCCAAGCACTTGAGAGTGGCCAAACAGTTCGTAGAGCTGTTCCCAGATCAACCGTTCGTGATTGACCACATCGCCAAGCCCTTCATCAAGGACCATATCGTGGGGGAATGGGAGCAGGAAATGCGAGTGAGGAAGCTGGATGACTTGACATGTAGGAGCTCGCCAAGTTCCCAAATGTGTTTGTTAAAGTGTCTGGAATGGTGACCGAAGATGACTGGAAGAACTGGAAGGAGGAGGACTTCACTCCCTATCTCGATATTGTGTTTGATGCCTTTGGTCCCGACCGTGTAATGGTCGGCTCCGATTGGCCAAGTGAGAGTGATGGCAGACGTTTATTTGTAGTGATGACGTTATGTGGCGAATATGGGCAGGTGGTGGATATTGTGAGAAAGTACATCAAGCGATTCTCTGAAGAAGATCAGGCCAAGATCATGGGAGGAAACGCCATTCGTTTCTACAAGCTAAAGATGTGGGTTGTTTGTTAGAAAACATTCATGATGAACTGTCTGTAAATTATTTTTTTACACTAAACGAGTTTCTATGCATTACTCACTGCTATTGGATCTACAGTCGTGGCCGCTTCGATTGCTCATCTTCTTCGTTCTCTGCGTAATGTTTATAGAACTGCTCTTTTGACGCACTCGAGCCCTGATGCTCCACACGCACATCGTGTGTCTTTTCTTCGGTAGGAATACAGTTTTTCAACTATCATTTACATATATGATCGTCTATACATCAACTCCCATATTGATTAGCAGTTGCTCAATCCGCTTTTCCCTAGCGATTCTTCTCTCCGTTAAGATCGCCGGCGTGATGTTTGCATTGTCCTCAACACGATATTTGTATGTAGGATGATGAAGCAGCATCCGATCCTCCACCTTCAACCCATTCCCACTATCCAGGAGTGTGATGTGATCGTCTCGAATGTAGTCTGCTATATTGTAATCCGCATAGTTCGGACCCATCATCTCCTCAGGAATTGGAAGTCCAATGCCATAGGCCGCCACCAAAATCAATGGTCGAACATCATAGTGCATATTCTTCCACATCGATAGCTGGACTCGCAGAAGTAGCTTCACGTACATTCCACGTTTATGAAGATAGTAGAAGTCAATAACGTCCTGTACAGAACGATTTGTGAGCATGCTGGCGATGTAGCGGAAGTCCTACACATGGTAACCACTTCACATTCCAACTTTCGGACGATTGAAAAAGCCGTTGATGAAAATGAACTTCTCCATGTCGCTCCAAGGGCGATTTCGCTTGCTCTGCTCGTTGACAGCCAGTGGACAATTGCAGTGATCAGGACAGGGTAGTTCTATATCTCATTTCCTTCAGATTACGACTTCGTGGAAGGTCCTGGCAACGCATCGGCTTCCCGTCTGTCGTTAATTTGTTGTTATGCGTAATGTAGACATACTTGACAGGCTCCTGGTAACATGTAGAAACATCGGCTTGGCGAGTATGGAAATAAGCAGGATCCTGCAATTCAACGTCCATCTAAACACATACGCGAGGCGTAGCGGACACTGCATCCACCATATTTGATGTCTGACTTCGAGTGACGCGAGCCATTGAACGAGGGGCTGATGATTATGCAGGGATGTTAACATTACGTTGAGAACGCTTCTCTCGCTTGCTCTCCATATCATCCTTCCAGCCATGACCGCCTGAAGTCGAGTCATCGTTGCGATGTCGTGCATTCCATCGATCACTCAGTTTTTTGAACTTTCGATTCACTTCGCAGTAGTGCTGATATCGCTCCCGAACCTGCTCGGCGATCACCGGAGTGTAGAGAGAGCGGTTGTTGTTGTACGTCACTTGGTTGCGGTGAATGATCGCTTCTGTGTTGATCACATACACACTACATCGCACAGGTGGAAGCAGGCCTACATGCTCTCCCCACATGGATAGAGCAGTTTACGCTCCGACTCGCGATGACGCTGACGATTCTCCTCCCAGATTCGGTTTATTTGGTCGTCCAACGTTTCTTCAGAGATAGACTGCTCCCCTGGATTCATGGAATCGACCGGCAGAACGCAGCCATGACGTGTATTTACTGCAGTGTTATATTTTACTTCACGAGAAGTTGCCATCTGGTTCAACTGCGATGACATTTCAAAATAATTACTACTCTCACAATGACACCATCAATGTCACGAATATGGGACTGAAATGAAGCAACAGAAGGAATTTGAATCTACGACATACAGTTATCGATAATTTACAGGCTCCTCCAGTGATTCCACCATCCTAATAATAAAATACAATAATGAAAACTACCGCTGATCGATTCCTGCCCTTTTCGATAATCTTCGAAGCAAGTTCTAAAATAATCACACAAAATATCAGGCAAGATACTCTTCCCCATATTCCTCCTCCTCCTATAGAGTTTTGCTTCAATTCACTATTACTACGAATTAATGGAAACCACATAGTCATCTTACACTTCATTCATTAAAGAGTGAATTCACAGTAAAATGATACTCAAATGATATGTGGTATAGTTTTTTATTGCCAACACATGCCCTCTGATTTTAAATAGATTTCATAGAAATCAGTGTGAAGAACAAACAGAACACAGAAATGCAGACTTATTTTTAAACAAATCCTCAGATGGACGGACAGTCTGCCCAACCGGAGGAAATCAGTAAGTCTGAAGACATGGAGAGCGTACATCGTTCAATTCTTATCCAATCTAGAAATCAAAGACTCAGGAGCAAATGGGCACGAATGAATCTGCATCAAATATAGACAATCAAAAGGAAGACAATCAGAGAGAATCAGAAACATCGAAACGGTCTCCAAGCAGAGATCGAAGAAAAAGTCACAGCTTGCACTCCCATCGCTCTCGCTCGGGAGACAGGCATCGTTCAAGAAGATCGCGACATCGGAGTCGTTCCTCCAGCTATCGTCATTCGAGTCACAGAAGGAAGCGGTCTAAATCTCCTTCGTCTTCAGCGCCAAAGGAAAAGAACACGTTGCTCGATGTGATCAAGAATGCAAAGGAATCCATCATCTGTATTTTCTTTCCCCTAGTGTGATGAGTAGCCTCTCGTAGAGGAACTGTTCCCGACTTCGACATGATCGAGCCTCGTTATGCGTATGGGAAGGACCTGTACGTGGGTAACATCGAGGAGGGAACGTTTCCCGAAGACGTGATCGCCTTTCTCAACCGCGCGATGCACACAGCGCATCTGAATCTGTGGCCCGGAAACCCTGTTCTCAGCTGTCGCGTGCTCCCCAAGTTCTGTTTCGTGAGTCTCCGGCACGAAGACGAGGCCACAGCCGCTCTCAACATGGACGGGATCTACTTCCACGGCCAGCGACTGCGGATCAGTGGGTGCGATGCATGGCTGCCATCTAGACCGTCCTGTCGACTACGGGGGACCCCAGACCGACCATCGGCAGTGGCAGGAGATCTGTCCCGACGCCTCCTGGGCAGACATGTACGAAGTGGCCGGGACCGACTACAAGTGGGTCCTGAAGGAGCTGGAGGCCATCCCCCAGGAGATCCTGAACATCTGCGTGGAGATGAACGAACGGGCCCTGACCCCCTATCTGGAGATCACGAATCTAGTGACTCCGCTTGACCTGGAGTCGGTCGACAACTTCGCCGGACTCATCGAAGAGTTCCGGGAGGAGCTGTCTCGCTACGGAGAGGTGAGGACGGTGGTGATCTGTCCTAAGCAGTCGACGAACGCTGGAAAGGTGTACGTGGAATATGCGACGCCCGATGAGGTAGGAGTCAGTGGGGGAGGTAAGGGAAAGGCAAAAAAGGCGTACAACTCGCTATGGTACCGGATGTTTGATAATCGCATGCTGGGAATTGCATTCTGCTCAGAGAGTCAGTGGGATAAAATAGTAGAGTCCAGTTAGAATCTGTTTGTTAAAAAAGGTTGCTCCATAAGGGGATCGAACCCTTGACCATCGCGACATAAGCACGACGCTCTACCGACTGAGCTAACAGAGCACTATTTCAACTCCCTTTCTGGAGTCTATATACAATGGCAATGCGACTGTTCCTCATAGAACAAACCCAATAATCGAATTCTATTTAGTCTATGCCACGGTAGAACCCAGGGAATATATTATTTCTTTTGCGTAAACCACCCACTGCAACTACATAATTGTCTGTATTTTATCATTTGCAGAAGAGTCTCTCTATAATCTTCAGGTCATTCATTTGTGTTTCATATATTTGTCATTGTTCTATTATGTATTATTCTTATTTTGGCAGCACAATGTTTCTCTGTAATATAATTATCCTGTCTATGTTGGTACACTGCCATCAACTGCATTCGCAAGATTACTATTTGGATTTGTTTTCTAGCTATGCTAGTGTTTTCAAGAAGCAGTATCTTGAACACGAGTGGGAATACCGTTTCAATGTGTTTATAAGCAATCTTGATTTTGCTGAAGAATGGAACCATGGTACCCACAATTTTACTCTTGGATTAACTCCTTTTAGCGATATGACAAATATCGAGTTTATGGCTTCTCACTTTTGTGGTTGCATGGGTTTTTCTAAATATCACATTCCTCCAACATCTCTTCTTCAGGACGAAGAAATCTCTATCGATTGGAGAGAGCGTGGTGCAGTCACTCCAGTCAAAAATCAGTTTACCTGTGGCTCTTGCTGGGCATTTGCTGCGGCAGGAGCCATCGAAGGCGGTCACTTTATCAGGACTGGGCGACTCATTTCTTTATCCGAACAACAGATTATCGACTGTGACACCGAGTCCTATGGTTGCAATGGCGGGTCCATCGACAGTGCATTGCAGTATGCTTCTGAGATAGGTTTGTGCACTGAATCAGAGTATCCTTACACAGGCGTAGATCATGCGTGTCAGCCTTGGCGATGCGAGCCTGTGGTGATGAACAATGGCTTCTGCACAGTTCCCAGAAACGATGGAATCGCGCTTAGAAAAGCAGTGTCGCTCACACCTGTAGCCGCTACCATCGAGGCCAACTCGATCTATTTTCAGCTCTACACTGGCGGTATCATCGACGAAGAGGGCTGTGGGGTCAACACCAATCACGCCGTTCTTATCGTTGGTTATACAAATAACTATTGGATTGTAAAGAACTCTTGGAGTTCTGCATGGGGCGAAGAAGGATATATAAGAATTGCTTTCAAAGAAAATGGCCCTGGGATCTGTGGTATAAATACAGCTGCATTATATCCCACTTTCTAGTATGTTTGATGAAACAAACGAATGAAATAAAAGACTAGTTTAGCTCTTTCGCAGCTTCTCTTTGCTTTGCAAGAATCTGTTCTCGCAAGCGCAGTGCTATATCGCTGTTTAAGTCCTTATCTTTCGTATTCAGTACATAATAATCCAAGCCACCTGCCTTATCAATACATCGTAATGTGTTTGACGTCACACGGAGTCCAATCTAGTCATAAATATGTTGACATAAATATGTACCTTCCTATCCAAGGTCTCACTATATAAGTGAACATTGCGTACATTTGGATCCCAAGTCCGCCTCGTCCTAGTCTATCATGCTACCAGACTTAACAACTCACTTGCGCTCAGAATGACTTACATTGTTGCCAAACAACTTCCCTGTGGTACCAAAAAGACCTCTCCTGGCTCTCTTCAGTGTCGATCTGGCCACAAACTCGATAATATTGTTCATTTGAGAAAACAGATAATCAAGGAAATAGGCTCCTTTAGTGGAATTTCCACTTCTTTGGCTTTTTCAATTTCCAACTATACAACAGCCATGTCTGCGCGTGCGGCAATGCGAACGATGCGAACAATGCAAACCATGCGAGCCTGTAATCAGACTGTGAGAATGGCTCAGAGGAGGTTGTAGGTCTCTTTTCGCTCTCTGATACTTTCTAGCACAAATATTCGTTCCTTTCAGCAGACTCCTGAGTTGCAACTGCGTCAAGCCTTAAAGACAAATCAAATGAAGCTCTTCAACAAGAAGATGAACCAATTTGCCACTTTTGCAAAAGTAAATAAAGCAGAGGTTCCTCTTTGATATTGTGTTTAGTTTAGTTTCGACGTATCCAGGTAGCTATGATGACCGTTGCATTGAGTTCTACCTCGAACCTGATTTTAAATCTAATTGAGGTTCTTAACTCGACCCTGACTAGTGAGGAGGAGGAGGAGGGATCTAGTTCGTAGTCTAGTAGATTCTTACTTAGGAATAGAGGCGTTCGGCGCCGCGGCAGATAGTTGGGATGTTTATTGGTTTATTTTGATTCATTGATTGTGTTTGTTCACAGAACTGTATTGTTTTTTTGATGGAGCAGGAGAGTGTCCTTCCGAAACGTGTTATACGCACATTGAAAGGACACAGCAGTAGAGTCACTGCTGTTCGATTTACAAGTTGAACTATCTTTCTTTACTTAGTCACATAGAAGATGGTAACTACTGCATGTCGTGTAGTCAAGATCGTTCTCTGTGTCTCTGGAATCCGCAAAGAGATGATATGAAAGATGGTTTCTTGATCAAACGGTATAGAGGTCCACACAGCAATACTGTAAACGACGTAACCATGTTTGTTCCGTCCTGTGCTTAAACCATAGCTCTCCTGATAACCAGAGTTTTGTTTCTTGTGGAGATGAGCGTGACGTCTTTTTGTGGGATGTAACAAACGCTCGTGTTATAAGGAGATATTTCGGCCATTCACAGGTTTGGATTGTTTATCTGTGCTATGTAGCGGGTCAATTCTGTCTGTTTCAACAGGGAAGGAACAGTTTTCGCATCTGGTAGTTACGACACGACAGTGAAATTGTGGGATGTAAGGTCGCGCGATCATGGCTCGCAGTGCATTCAAACACTACCTGATGCAAAGGATAGTATAGTGTCTGTGATTCTGGATGACACGTGCGTCATTTCTGGGTAAGCTGTCTATGTGGAGTTATTCTTCAGGAGCGTAGACGGAAGTATTCGCACCTATGACATCCGTGCTGGGAGAGTTAGTCAGGACCAACTGAATGGTAGAACTGGGCATGTGGTGTGATGGATAGTTCCAATTTGCTCTGTTGCGATCTCAAGAGACAGTCAATGCTTCGTTGCAAGCACAACATCAAGCACGGCTGTGGTTCTGGAGAGGGCAACAGGGTCGCTATTAAATGAGTAGGCGCTCGTTGAAGGAGTGATGTGCAGATATAAGTCTCACGTTGCTGAAGAATATAAGATCGAAAGTATCTTTAGCAATACGGACTCACACATCATTACAGGAAGTGAAGATGGAAGGATCGTAATCTACGATTTGGTGACAGTAGGATACTATCTTGTTGTTCATCCTAGGGTGAAGTGAAAGCCACTTTGCGGCATCATTCTCTTCCTGTGTGCAGTGTGTGCCAGCACACTTCTCATAACACCTTACTTGCAGGCTCATTTGATGGATCAATCTCTGTATGGGAGTTTTACATTTGTTACAAACACGATGAATAAACTTAATCTTCTTTGAATGAAAACCAGGTATGGGAAAGGCATTCTCTTGCTGTCAACCGCTTGCTCGGATCATACTGCAGCATTTGCAAAAGCAAGTCTTCCACTAAGATGCATTCATCCATCGAAAGGCCCGCCTTGTGCAAACGATACGCAATTTTGTGCGGAGCGTATTGTTTCTGGTATTTCAACTTTCCCTGCAATTCAACTCTCCCTCCACTCCTACATCGGGGTGCAAAAAACTCTTCCACCGCTTTCCTGTTCGAGCGAAACTAGGAGGAATTCTTCCTAGCAACTCTTCGAACAGGCTCAACTGATCCAGATCCTTCGACACATTCCCATGCTCCTTCGGTTGGAATAGGAAGTCACCAGTCAATAGTTCAAAAATAACACAAGCAGCAGACCAAATATCTGCTGAATACGTGTAGGGAGTATGGAGAATCGTCTCTGGGCATCGATACTGACGGGTTTGAATATCATTTGTAAACTTCTTGTTATCGAAACAAGAATTCCCTAAGTCAACTATCTTGCATCCAATCACGTCATCTGAGGTTTATTGCCATTCCTGCACTTACCTTTCCCAAAGAAAGGAGGAATGGAGCGATCGTTGCTAATCGTTTTACTCATCATTGCGTCTGATGGCCACATCGACAACCGTTGCTCCAATGGAAGAATTTCGAGACCTTCTTTCACTACACGAGACTATCAGCACAATAAACACCTCGAGGGATGCACAGACCAACTAACACGCCATTGACATTCCGGAATATCGCAGTAGCTGGCGGAAGAAACTCCCTCGATGCATTGCTGATTAGATTGTGCTCATAAGCAGAAAGAGCAAACTTAGGGTTTGGCAGATGGATGACTCGGAACCCTTCAATCCTGTTTTCCAAGATCGCTATTGTAAATCATTATAACGAAAGCGTACAAAACACGGTACGAATCCGTCTTCCATCAAATCGAAGACTCCACAGAAGATGTTCATCTTTATCTCCTGACTGTAATGCATAGTCATCACATATACGAATCGAAAAGTCGTTCATTATGATATGACGAATGTTGTGAAGACGAGTATGGCGATCTTTCCCATGACCTCGAATTTGGAAAATGTTGATTGCTTCGTCATCAACAGGTCCATCAAACGAAAACGTCCACTCGCTGCACTCCTCTCCTACTTATCACTAGCACTGCACACACCCACTCTTCTCCTCTCCAAAACGATGCTTCGGACCAAAAGCGGCAGTCATTGTCTCCAGAGGTGCCAAAATGTACATCTTTATATAGAAACAGTCATCTGGATACTGCCAATCTGCAGGGGTCAGAGGGATCATCTGCGGCGGGGGTTCGACCACCTTCTCACTTGAGTCCGCAGGACATTCCTTGTAATTGAAGTTGATAAACCCCCAGAGCGTCGGAACGCCGTTATTACTCATATCTAAGAGTCAGAGAAGGAGAGTGAATGCACTCTTTCGGATACGCTGTCGAAGCTTCTTCAGGCGAGCTCGCAGCTTGCGACGTTCCTCTGGGGTGATACTGGCATCCTCGCACTTGGCACGAAGAGATGCGACCTCGCTATTCGACTCGATCTCCTGCTGGATGACATCGTACATGGTGGTCTGGGCGGGTGGAGGGTCTGAAAGAGGCGCTTTCAGTAGGATATTCTCTGGCTTCACATCTGTGTGGATGATGCCGCACGAGTGGAGAAAAGCCAGTCCGTCCAGCATCTACATAAAAGAGGAGAAAAGAGGGAACATCGTGGACCAGGGGACGAACGATCGCTGGGGGAATGCCTCGATAATTGTAGTGTTTGATGAGGTCAAGGAGACTGGGTCCCAAACGTTCGTACACAAAACACATATGAGTTCCGTTGACACCTGTGTACAGAAAATGATCCTGAAGCTCCACAATGTTCACCACCGCATTTGGATGCTCTTCCTTCAGCTGGTGGACATGCTTCATCACTTCGGTAAAAAGACGCAACTCATCCTGAGCAGCTTCCATATAGGCTGTGGCACTCTTCTGGATCTAGTATTAAGAGGTCAGAGAGCAACCACTTTGAGTGCGTACAACTTGTCAGTCTTCAGGTCGCGAGTCATCCACACTGTAGAATATTGACCCCAACCCATCTTGCATAGTACCTTATATCTATCATAATACACCTCTCCTATCTAGAGATGAAAGAAACAAGTAACGCAAACCTCAACAGGATGATAGCCACCAATGCAATAGTCCCTCTGACCCTCCTCCTCTCCATCTGAATAACTATCACTAGAACCACTTTCCTGTTGGCCGGTTTGAAACTCTTTATCATCAAAAAATGAAAGAAGGGACTACTCGTGTTAGAAGCCCTGACCAAAGGTTTTTTATAGCCTTTCTGATGTATTGCTATACTGTTATTCTATTACAAAACACTATGTACCTAATGACATAGATCCCCAATGAACTCACTGAAAAAGAGATGTATGACACACAGATAAATATAATAAATATCCGATTAATCCAAAAGTGGATAATCCTATGGAACTCTGTTGGAATAAAATACATAAGGCAAAAATCGGGGCTATTTCTTTGTGTTTCAGTCTGTAATTTGAGTTACTGACTTCTTTGAAAGGATAGATACACTCTGTGAAGTCAGTTAGTGTCAGAATAGCGTGTGTTAAGGAACACAATCAAAATGTCAATGGTGCCTTTATTAATCGGATATTGCAGTAAATGACCCAAAAGATAGTTCAGATTCAATTCTCCCATAAAACAAATAATAATTATAAAATGATTCATTCCATTAAGAGTAGATAATACGGCTACTATGGAGCTATGGATGTTGCACTCAAAATAAGTAACTATACAATCCAGGAGTGCTATCAATGGAATTAGAATCTCACCGTGACAGAGATTTAATAGCAACAAACACTACAAGCATAGAAGTCCACCGCATCACTTCCTCCTGATACCAAAGTGGCATGTACCTTCCGAACTCCACACATATGTACCTCAACATATGAACCACTACTCCACCCATTCTGTGCAGAATCATACATTATTACTCTGTACCGCCGTCCTGGAGTGGGTTTGTAATGACCATAATAGATTCCACCATTCATATGGCTAGCGCCATAAAACGATAGAACAACAGGATCTGGTGGTACCATTTCTGCAAGATGGCATGTCTCTTGATTTGCACTAGTATAGTACTTCCTGGTCATGAAGATAGAGCAGACAACAAAATTTGAGAGTAAGCTACTCACTCCTGATAAATAAAACATCAACTGAAGTTGTACTAGTAATCGTTTTTGAAGTAACAGTAGCAAAGCTGTCTTCAAAACCAAGGCATGTTTCTAGAGATTGGATATCTGGATCGTAAAGAGAGTTCATTCTTACCTGATAAGACAACAGTTCTCGGATTAACGATAGAATCACCTCTGCAACGCATATCGACTAGTTTGGTCCATTAAACATCTTTAAGACCCTTGACTGACCTGACTGATTGAAATAAAGCAGTTGTTTCAGCTTTCCATTGTTATACTCCATTGCATTACCCACTCTGATACCATTTTTCAATGTTCCCTGAAAACTAAGAACACCCTTACGATCGTATAACTCAAGTGGACCTGTCATCTCATCCCCAGTAAAGGTCAACATGACATGCAGCACCTTCTTCGGCGTAAAGATCTTTGACACACCTTCCTTCTTTCCGTTGACAATCGGAATTACTTGCGTGTATCCATCATACTTTCCGCTAAAGGAGAGGGTGGAATCACCAGTATATCCTTCGATGCTGTCTGGGTTTGAGGACTTTATTACGAAACCAGTCAAAAATTCAGGAACTGAACAGAGGATGGGAACCTGACTTATCATTTTTAAATTCTAATTATAACAACAGCATAACAATGTTATTACCAACAAACAACTCATCCACTACTTAATACATCTTTTCAATCTCCTTGAGCGTCTCCTCTGTTGCCCAGTTGGCATCCGTCCACTCGTATCTGCACTCCTTTTCGCGAGCGATGTCCAGAGCGAGACGGGCGTTTTCATTTCCAGACCAAGCACGAC